>CAXHUQ010000754.1:72500-365000 GCA_964020085.1 Micromussa lordhowensis | reverse complement strand
ACACGTCTTCACTCGTCAACAAACAGTTTGAAATGCTATGAATATGATTAGAGACCCAAGCCAATCGGACAAACACGACACAGAACCGACATGGGAACTTGTTTGCACGCTTTTTCTGTCAGCGAATCATAAAGCGCGAAAAAAGAAAAAAAGACATATATGTATGCGGGCTAATTGTTTTTGTGACCATCCCATCTTGTTGTTTTTTTTTAATTTACCATGTTTTACCTAAATTCATAGTGTGGCGCGTCTTTCCAGTCAATATTCAAACAACTTTAATGTGACATACATCCATAATATTCTTTTTAATATTTTTTCCTTCCCGTATGTTTTTAAAATTTTACTTGTATCTTTTTATACCTCTTCCTATTAATTTATCAGTAAATGTATGGCTCATCTATTTCTCTTTTGCTCTCTTTATTCGACATGCGTTTTATCTTTTCTTATATTTGTTCAATTTTTTTACGATTTTTTTTATTTCTCAAGGAATTTTTCAGCATTTGTGTTGCTTTCCTCGAATAGAGCTGGAGTCAATTTATAACCTGTTTTTGATACCAGAATACTTTGTGTTTCAAGAAAAAGTATCGAGAAGTTTTGGTTCTTCTTTACACGCGAACGCAAATTAAGTTTAGATTTCTAATTTTCAACCTTTCGGCCTGAGTTCGGCGGTCGGGGTGAAAATCGTTTTTCTCGATTTTCTAGAATTTACAGCACTTTTATAGTATGTCATATCTATCATGGGGCTATTTTGTGAACGAAAAAAAGAGAAAAATCGTTTTTTTCGCCTTTTGCCACCCAACGTTTGACAACTGGACGTACAACTACGTGCACTCGGGATTCTGTTATGACCACTTATGGAAACAATGGCCGTCTTTTATACCAAAGACGTGTTATCCATCTGGACGTACTTGGGCAAAAATTTGTAGTTCGTCTGGTTATGCGTCTGTAGTATAAAGACGGGCACACGACGCGTCGTGACGCGTAGTGCGTCCTTCGAGACGCATTTCGACGTATAACGCGTCATTTGCCCGTCCTTATACTACAGACGCGTAACCAGACGAACTACAAATGTTTGCCCAAGCTCGTCCAGACGGATAATGCGTCCTTAGTCTAAAACCGGGAATATCTGGCAATGTTACAAGGCACTATTGAAAGGCTCGTCCACGCGTTCATTAGAAGCCGAGGCTGGGCCACTGTAGTAGCCTAATACATAGGGCCGCAGAGTATCAAATTAGAAAACCGCAAAAAGTTATGAATGCAAATGCATGGTTAGTATTGTCACATTGCCCCTTTACTTCGGGAACTTAATTGGTTATCAGTGCGCTTGCGTATTGATTTTAAGATTCTTCTTAATACCTTTACGATACTTCAGGGTTTAGCTCCTTGTTATCTTAAGAATCTGATTTCGATTTTACTGGCTTCCTATTTACATCAACTGCGACGAAACGGAAATGGTAAACTACTAGCAATTGTGCATTTCGGAACGAAAAAGACTCTGATGAACGCGCGTTTATGGCTGCAGACCCAGTATTGTGGAACAGCCTTCCACTGTCAGAAAGGCAAGCTAGGAACATTGACGCTTTTAAACGTTTAGTCAAGACTTATTTATCCTCTATGGCCTTTTGTGGAGATTTTAAGCTTATTTCATTTAAATTTATGATAAGATGTTAGGTTTCAATTCTCAAGATTAGTCGGTAGTGTTGTTCTCAACTTGTGACTTGTAAGAATTTATTACGCTAACAGTAATGCGCTTTGATTATTTTTATAGAAAAAGCGCAATAAGTCAGTCAGGGGAGGAGCTAGGGGGAGGGTGCAGGGGGCGCACCCCCTCCCCCTGAGATAACATGCGGCTTTCTAATATAACTGGTATTCTGCAAAAAACTATAATTTTTTTGTTGGTGTTGAAGTAAGACATGGTGCACCCCCTCCTAAGAAAAATCCTGGATCCACCCCTGTAAGTATTAAATATTATTATTATTATTATTATTATTATTATTGTTATATATTATTTATTTATTTATTACAATTTAATGACAAATTACAATGGCAAATACTACATGTACAACAATAATAGTAATGTTAAATAAAAAAAAGCCATAAGGATGATTATAAAAACAAGTCACCTCATTCATATAACATGATTACAATAATGATATTTAAATAACGCTAACATCCTAGTAAACTCACAAACAATTATAATGATTTCTCTCTAAATTTGTAACAATATTTACAATTTTGTTGCAAATTTAATAACGCTAGATTTACACATGTCAACATTGCATGGCTTCCTCTCTAAATATTGTAATTCAATTTATTTTATTGATTGATTGATTGATTGATTGAACAATTTTCTTTCACCTTAAAACTAATTATTTATCGATAATGCGATAGAAATTTGAGAGAACTTTAAATGAATACTTACAGGTTAATGTAAATAAATAGTGTATCTTACCTTACACTGTTGAACAATATGTTAATCCACTTCACTGTATGGGAAACACTTTGCTTATTAAATCTATGAACAAAAAGAAAACAACAGATGAAGAAAATTAAAGTGCCCATAACCCCAAATTCGTTTTTTGGCTAAGATAAACTTAGACAGACACACAAAAAGAATTTGCCAAATTTCTCACTTTGTGACTTTTTAAGGGCTTTCAAAACTAACAGAAATTAGTTGAAATTTGATATCTTTTGTGTTATGACCATGCTGGTGAGGGGTCTGGGTATATTCCTGGGTTGACGTCCCATATTCATTTACATACCATTAACTCTTTATAAACATGCATGCAAAACAGTCTGTGACGTCAACCCAGTAATAGACCCAGGCTCCTCGCCAGCTCGGTCATGTATCAAATTTCAGCTACTTTATGTTAATTTTAAAAGCCCTTAATGCTCCCAACCCAAGAACAGCAAAAATTACACAGAGACCGAATTGTGGGATAAAGGGGTTGGGGACAAAGTGCTCCAGAAAAAATACTAGCCCAGGTCAAGTCTACAAACTAACCCTATACAAGTAAGGGTGTTCAAGGCTACAGGAGAGGTCAATCCTCTCCAGAGAGGGGGCCATACCCCCGCCCCCCAACCCTCTCCGGGGGTCATAATCCCCACTAGAGAGGTCCTTATATCCTATCCTAGTTAGCTGAAGGAGAAGTAAATCCTCTCCAGAGAGGGGTCATAATTCCCCAATCCTCTGCAAGGGGTCAAGATCCCCAATGAAAGAGGTCCTTATCCTAAAAGATTTTCACCTAGTTGCTATGGTAACAATGTTATAAAGCTGCACTGGGGCCCGGTACCCCAGAATAGAAGGAATAAGTGAGTCTATGGGGCAAAGGGTGACCTGTATGGGAGCACTTCATCCCCAACCCATGTTTATTGAAATTCAATAAATCTGTAACTGACTTAAGCTGGTAACATAATGTCAGGAAATGTATATCAGATAATTAGAGCGTCCAAGTACCCTATTATCTACATAGTTGACAGCATGATTAAGATTAACTCTGAAGGAACAAGAACTCTAGATGAAACCCAACCTATCAATATACTTATGGATATGATCATATCGCCGTAAAGGAAGAGCAAGCACCCATAAAATGCGGTGCCTTGGTAATCTAATACAATACTGAGAGGTAATATGTAAAACTTGTAACGTGTTAGAAATGTACACCATATAACTGACACTGTCCAGATATGCACACTCTACAGCAAGCAATTTAGCAGGAAAACCTGACTACGTAGGTGGGCAAGTGTTTATGGTTAGCAGGCATAATAGCCCATAAAGTGATGTGCTTTAAAGCTCAATCAACTTACTCAGAGCTGATAAGCTCGAAGAGAACAATAACAGGTTTAAACCAAACAGTAAATATGCAACTATACAAAACAGGGGACCAAGAAAAGATAGAATACAATACGAACTTCACTCTGTCACATACCATCGAGGACCCAGCAAAGTTAGGGAGGGAGGGAGGGAAATTTTCCGTGCAGGCTACACTGAGCAAACTAAGCTTTGTAGCACATGGCAAGAAAAACCGGCAGAATTACAATGGAAATCTACATGCATGAAGGCTAGCATGTGATTGGCCAAATGGAACGCGAGATGTTGTTTGCACGTGAAAGGAAATGACCTTTGAGCGTTACAGCCGAAGCTTTGTCCAGATAGTACGTCACGCAGTGTGATATATCTTGGTTGTCGCATTAACTTAAATTTATAAAGGTTATAAATTTGCTTTAATGCTCCCAACCCAAGAACAGCAAAAATTACACAGAGACCGAATTGTGGGATAAAGGGGTTGGGGACAAAGTGCTCCAGAAAAAATACTAGCCCAGGTCAAGTCTACAAACTAACCCTATACAAGTAAGGGTGTTCAAGGCTAAAGGAGAGGTCAATCCTCTCCAGAGAGGGGGCCATACCCCCGCCCCCCAACCCTCTCCGGGGGTGATAATCCCCACTAGAGAGGTCCTTATATCCTATCCTAGTTAGCTGAAGGAGAAGTAAATCCTCTCCAGAGAGGGGTCATAATTCCCCAATCCTCTGCAAGGGGTCAAGATCCCCAATGAAAGAGGTCCTTATCCTAAAAGATTTTCACCTAGTTGCTATGGTAACAATGTTATAAAGCTGCACTGGGGCCCGGTACCCCAGAATAGAAGGAATAAGTGAGTCTATGGGGCAAAGGGTGACCTGTATGGGAGCACTTCATCCCCAAAATACACACAGTGTATTCCCCAAGACGAACCACAAACAAGATTGATATTTAACCCAGCAATACTTAGATACTTCCCAGAGTGATCAATATGCGATTTCTCACCAGAACAAAAGGGGGACATGTATAGCAGAAAGCTTAAATGAAGGAAACCATGGACTAGGGGTTGTGAGAAACAATCCTCAATCGAATCTTTAGGATGCGATGGCAGTCAGTAGTGAGAATTCGTATACAGATCACCAGGGTAGAAAAATAAACAATTCGAAAGCCTGTTAATGAAACTAGAACTCCTCAAAAATAGGTGCGAGATGGTGTGTAGTAAAGAAACTAATGAACTGTATCTTGTACAAGCCTAGTAGAGACTTCTGACAGAAGGGAATCGGGACATCGAATGTATCTCTCATAGCAATCAGAAGTCCAGCGCCCTAACGTCTTAATTAACCAGGGGGGAAGGCCCACGGACGCAGCAGTGGTAGCTGCCCCTATTCTATAGCTGTGACCTGCATATTGCATCGGGTTTACCCCAGACATGGCTAAGAGAGATCTAGTTTCGGAGGTCAAAGCATCTTTGGTTAATGGGGAGCCAGACTGATACTGAAAAAGGGGGCCGGGGGTGTTTGTCCTGCTTACTAAGTACATCTTCATAGCTTTCACTGGGCAGATAGGCTGATTTGTTTTCCCTATTAGTAAGGTATGGCCAATCCGAAATGGGTCAGTCTTAGAAATCTTCACTTGGATAGACATGTGATCTGGCTGGCTCAATGATGGGAGGAAGCGTACATCACTTGGGGAGAGATGGGTCTCGAAAGAAAACTTTGAGTTGCAAGTCAACTCCCCAAGGCGCATGAAACCAAAGAAAGCCAGGGTCACGGCAGCCCAGATCATAAGGGAGTCATAGCTAGGGGTATGTGGGATGGCAAGAAGGCAGAAAAACAGTTGAAGGTGCTGAATTGTAATAGGTAGACGAACTCTTGTGGAGCAGCCCTGCGCTCGTTTGATGCCTTTGCAAATCAGCTGTAGACGGGGATATTTTTTAAAATCCAAATCATAGCCATTCAGGATGTGCAAGTGGCGGACAGCAGCAAGGTAGCTCTTGATAGAGGAGTACTTAATTGATCGTGCCAAGTAGGCAGCATACTGAACAAGAGTGTTTTCATCCACTGGCATGAACTTACCAGAAGGAGGTCGATAGAGAAGGCAGAACTCAAGGAATCTTTTCTCAGCTGAGGAATAAGTCTGCTTGGTTGACGCGGCAATGGAAAGGCCCAGGTAATAGCTGATGTCATTGTTCAGATCTCCAGGAGTATGGAGGGTATTGGGCACGGAGTTTGCTCGGCATGTGGTGCTAGAGACCAAAATCTCTCCATCTGAAAGCGAGAAAGGGAGTCTGCAATCTCATTCTTTTTCCCTTCGATGTGTATGGTCTTCAAATAAAAGTTGTGTTTCAGGGTGAGAAGTGTTAAGTGTCGCATCAGATCCATTACCCTTGGGATACGGGACCGTTTCGAGTTGACAATGTGGACTACGGACTCGTTATCACAGAAAAAAAATAATGCGTTTGTTAGCAAAGGCATCCCCCCACAAGTGGCAAGCTACCACAATGGCAAACAGTTCTTGCCAAGCAATACTTATGCCTGGCTGATCTAGCTGTTGATGGGTTTGCCAACAGCCTTGAAACCATCTGTGGCCAAAAATCCCTCCAAACCCCAAGGTGCCAGAAGCATCGGTGTAGAGTTCTAAAGAATGAGAGTCTACCCATGAAGTTGATAAGAAAAGGGCAGCCCCATTCCAGTGGGAAATGAATGTTTTCCAAGTTTGAAGATCCTTGAAGAACCCAGAACTTAACTTAATGTGGTGGTGGGGTTGGGAGACATTACGAGTAAGCTCAACCATACGTTGCAAGAAGGGTCTGCCTGGAGGTACAACTTTGCACGCAAAATTTAATGTTCCTATCAGTGACTGCAACTCTTTAAGGGTACAAGATTGCCTGCTTTCAAAGGAAGCAAGGGATGCCTGGATTCGTTCGACTTTATCAAGAGGTAGCCTGGCTTCCATCTTGTCTGAATCAAGGATTATGCCCATGAACTCTAAGACATTGTCTGGGCCTTGGGTTTTGTTATTTGCCACAGGGATACCAAGATTTCTGAATGTGAGGAGCATGCTAGACAGGCTAACCTGACACGCCTGGCTTTGTGGGGGGGAAGGGGACGCAGGCTCAATAATTAAAAAGTCGTCCAAAATGTGGCAAACAAATGAAATATAGCACTTGTTCAGAAGAATCCACTCGACAGCGTCTGATAACATATTAAAGAGGAAGGGTGCACTCCTGAGCCCAAATGGAAGAACTTTGTCATAATAATAGTTGCCATCCCAAAACATGCCAAAAAGCTCATAGTCCGAGGGTTTGAGAGGAATAAGTCGAAAGGCTGACTCGACATCCGTTTTGGCAAGAAAACAGCCTCTGCCATGACAGAGAATTCCCTGAATGGCATTGTCAATGGTGATGTACTGCAGGCTATGGTCTTCTTTTGAGATGGAGTAATTGATGCTTGTAGCCCCAGACTTAGGAAAGGACAGGTGAAATATAGTTCGGAACTTAGTAGAATGCTTCTTGGGCACAAGACCTATAGGAGACACTTGCAAGTTGGGGAAAGGTGGAGTAGAAAAGGGGCCAGCTACCCTCCCTAGAGCAACTTCCTTAGCTAAATTTTCAGAAACAATTTCAGGCTGTGCTAAAGCTGTGGGTAGATTTTTGGAAAACCTAGCAGTGCGAGAACCAGTGTAGCCAATGTCAGCCCCAGTTATAAGATAACTACACAACTTAGTAACAAAGATGCGATCAGGATGCTCCCTAAGTACCTTATCAAGTTCAGTTACATTAACAGGGGTGGGGAGGGGTGTCATCGGTTCCTTACTTATATTTACGGGAGGAACTGGACTTAGAGTTCCCTTGGTCTTTGTCTCTGTCCCGGTCACCCTCTCGGGGTTTGGGAAGGGAAGGGCAGTCACACCCGGGGTGAGCCCCCCGGCACCGGTTACAAATGTGCTCGTACCAGCACGTATTTCTGGTGCATGACCCAGACCTGTTATAGATATTGCAGGTGCCTGATCTGAATGAGCCCTTTGAGTTGGCACTGCTGCTTGAGCCAGTTGAGGGTCCTTTAGGGAAAAGAGGATATTCCTCTCTCAATACTCCTGGGTGTACTGTAAAAATGGTAAGCCATAATTGGCTGTCAATTGTGGACCATACTAAAGATTTGTTTTTGCTTGCCTTCTGCCTAAACTTGTAGTCATATATGACCCATCCCAGCCCCTTATGTACCCGAGCTGCGTATCTAATGAGGCTTAAATATTGCAGTAATTCTTGTGACCGCAAGGGAAATTTGTCAGTAAAAACACTTAAATAAGTTGTAAAGGCATTAGTCCACTGTTCGATGTCCGTGATGGACGTAGAGGCTTTCGTTTTCTTTGACACCTTGATCACAGAATTTTCAAGTGACAACGAGACGTTGTCCTCTTCGTCATGCAATGACAAGTTTTGGGGAAGAAGCTTGGAAAGGTCAAAAAACTCACCAGATTGGATTTCTTTAACATAATTCATCGGAATCTCCTGAAAAGGTGCTCCGTGACGACATGGCGTTGATGTGAGCGACCCATCGTTTGGTTGTAGACTCTGTAAAGCTTGTAAGGGGTGTTGTTGTTCCTGTGGGCCTAAAATGGCGGCAACTCCAGCGGTATCTTGGCTCACGGCCTGGGCTGATGGAGTCACCTGTGAAGAAGACGGTGCCTGTGACTGCGAAACGCTTGTAGCTGCACGAGCAGCCTCCCTGGCGATGTCTCTGGCTGCGGCTGCAACGGAATCTTGAACTAGTCGCTTGATTTCGGTGATTTGCTCCTCCGTGAATGCGTTGGGATTCGCGCGCTGCTGAACAGGAAGACCAGTGGGAGGTAATTGTCGGTTAACCGATGGATCATTTGGAACGGCGGCCGATACTATACCGGCGTTTTTAAGTCGGTTCTCCAGGGTCGTACGACGACCAAGGGCAGATAGGCCGTTGCGTCGGCAAAGTTCTTGTAGTTGTGCTGTAGTCAGTTGTCGAAAGATGGCGGCGCCGAGGTACATATTTGTTTGTGAATTTCCATCGCCTGGGCGAGTCGTAGCCGTCCGTCTAGGTGGCATAATGCGACCGCAAGTAATCTGAGCAATGAACTTAACTCTCACACCGAATACGTTCAGTAGCTTGTGAATGAAGAACAGTATGTGAGGATAAACTTTCGTTGCAAATTTTCCGTGCAGGCTACACTGAGCAAACTAAGCTTTGTAGCACATGGCAAGAAAAACCGGCAGAATTACAATGGAAATCTACATGCATGAAGGCTAGCATGTGATTGGCCAAATGGAACGCGAGATGTTGTTTGCACGTGAAAGGAAATGACCTTTGAGCGTTACAGCCGAAGCTTTGTCCAGATAGTACGTCACGCAGTGTGATATATCTTGGTTGTCGCATTAACTTAAATTTATAAAGGTTATAAATTTGCTTTAAAAATATCACAAACCGAAATTTTTGGCAAATTCTTTTTGTGTGTTTGTCTAAGTTTAATTTCATCTTAGCCAAAAAAAAAATTCTGGTGTAATAGGCACTTTAATTATTAATGGTAGGGAACTGATCTTAAAAAAGGTTGGAAATTAATGATACAGTATTAGAAAGACTTGCGCCAAATGAAACTGAGATTCCTCCACTTTTAAACACAAGCAGAAGCCTTCTTAATAATGGTACCATTGGAACTTAGAAACCTCTTGTGATGAAGAGTAGCTCCTTGTAGCTAAAAAAAGTTCAAGCTCAAAATGAATTGACACCGTGAGGACAGTCCTCGAGATTATCAACAGTGTATTGTTGGTAGGTTGAATGTCAACTAAGGGCTGAACTCATTGCTGGCTGGTACCCACGCTGAGCTTTTCACTGGAGATGCCTCACCCTTAGCTGGCTGAAGATGAGAATGATTCCAACACATCTCTGTCCTATCAGGATTTGCCAAAATGGGGAACCTGGCATTGCTTGATGGCTACTGCAGGTGTCCAGTGACGTCTGCGCTGCATTCTCATGGGTTTCCCTTCATGTACTGTGGAAATTGGCTAGGTAAGGTGATCATACAATGCTTTCTGAAATAGCTGACATAACAGCAATTTATGATAGGCCTGGGAGGTCTAGAATGGTTTGTGGAGGTTCTAGTTCTGAGCTTTCTACTTGTAAGTAATTCTGCTGGAGATTCCTTCATGCCACTGGCAGGGGAATTGAAAACCCCGGCCAGTAAAGTAAGGAATGTATCCAGCTCTATTGTCTGCATGTTTCATTGCAAGCCTATTTGACTTCAGGTATTGATATATAGCTGGAGTTTTTTTCCGCTACAGCATGCCCATTCATTTGCTAGTTCAAGGTCACATGACATCTAACAATGAAATTGTTTCCCGCCAAATGCCATGAGCAGGCAACATTTTAAAAACTATGACGTCAAATGGGAAACAGTTCACTGTTACCCGCGAAATGTTGACCGCTGTTGCAAACGATCAGGGCATGCAGTTGAAGGTGGCAACGAAAATAAGTCCTGCCAGCAATTTGGGAAGGTACTGGCACTTCATAAGAAGGTTATATCAAGACCTTAATTCAAGTTCCTAGGCCTCGATATTTAGACGCCGTTAATAATGGTACTACGCAAATCAAGGCAAGACACTGAGAGCTAATGGATTCATCAGATCTGTACGAAGGCATATCTTGGTCATCTTGTGGTTGACATTTTACCTTTGGTTAACAACTTCTTCAGCCAGTTTACTTTCCATTATCTAATGTCCGTTGTCACAATCATAGAGAGAAAATATCAATCAAACTTTACTTGTAATTTAATGAGCCACATAGACAATATTTTTTGATCAATTATCTTAATATTTTAAACCATAAAAGATCAAGAAATAACCTAAAGGCCAGGTTATTTACATATTTAGATTAATGCTTCACTCATTCAACTCTATTTATATACAAGCTGTCCAGAAAAGGCTTAATGTGCAAATGAATTTTAACAACAGTCAATAAAAAAACATAAAAAAGGAAGTGTTTATAGTACAATCACAACAATTAATGCACTGATAATTGAGGAATTTGGGTGAGTTATGCATTTTCTAAAACACCCCCTTAACTGCCGCTTAAAGACCCTTGGCTTATACAACTTCGTAAGAGCTTTTAAAGTGGACCTATAAACGGAGAAGCTTATACATCAGAGGGGGCTTATACCGGAATAAAAAAGTTTCAAAACGAGCTGTAGCTGCGCATGTTGATCGAAATGTTTTTTTTATTTACTCGTAATTAAGCTTTAAAACATCATAATAAAACGAATGTAAAGCAAGGAAAGCTAGAGGAGGCGTATATCCGGGGATCGGAAGCTTATAACCGGATGCATTTTCTGGTTTACAGTGCCGGCTGTCATTGCCTTGGTCTCATGTAAAGACACTAACCTGCAGGGGGATCTCATTCAATTCTCAGTTTCTTTGCAGAACAATGACAAAGCCTTAGCTGTCATATCTTTTGGTGTGTTATCAGGGACGTCAGGAAGTTCAGAGTCACCTGTTGCCTTCATCTTTACACCTGTAACACACCTCTACAGCCGAGATTTAGTGAGCGTCGTCGTATTGAAGAAGATCCGTATTATAGAAGGGGTTTTCTTTTTATAAGGAGCACACAGGTCATATAGACATTTGGGTGGGACAAGAGACCATGGTCTCTTGGTTGGGACCAAGAAAACTGATGGAATTGAAGAGTTCTCATAAGAGAGGAGCCCGTGAAGAGAAATTCGAATGGACCCACAACAAAGTGCCGAAAATAGAGACCACCCCAGGTGGGGGAGGAAGGAGTGATGGCCTCAAAGTTAGCGCGCTCGTCTCCGGATCGAGCGGTCTGGGTTCGTGCCCTCACGTCGTGCTTACCGGGTACCTCTCACAATACCAAGGATGTTGTAACCCAGTTAAAGAGTTAGCACGTTTTTATATTTCTATTTGCGTTTATTTGACAATTTTCAAATTTGAAATTTTGAACTCAATCTCCTTTGTCGACCCTTTTGGGCTTCGGAAAGCTAAACTGATCAAATCGGATCTTACTGATCCTATAAGGATAATCTGGAGCCCAGTGCCCTCACCAACGTTCCCATGCCTTCTCGGGTAAAGCCCGGTAAACGAGGCTACCAAAAGAAAGGTGACCATTCCTGGAAAAAAAACTTATCCAATAGTCGTGATCTTTTTATTTTATCTTTTTTTCTTTTAGGCCTCCTTAAAGTGCTACTACGATCAAATTTTTACCACTTGTTTTTTACGTTAATCACATAGAATTCTACGAAAGATTAAAGATGCCGTTTACCGTTTACAAATATCTGCATTAGTTCAGGAGATATTTAAGTTTGAAAAATGAGTAAAATATGCAAATGAGATTACTGATGACGTCATACACTCAACCAAATATTACATGAAGGATATAAATAGCGCTATCTCGGTCAATTTGCAGCAGAAACCATTGAAACTTGGTAGGCTAGCTAATAGTTCTAAATGCAACACATCTACAGCTATAATAATTTCCGTTCCCATGGCAACCCACTTTTTTCCAGTCCCCTATAGCCTGATATCAATATTTTAGTGATTTTAAGCTTGGAAAACATTAAACAAGGCTATGAACTCAACCTAATGTATTTATATGCTTGCTGGATTATGCAGATTAGGCACCATTGGCAAATGTCAATATAGAGCCCTAAAAGTGGTCAGGAAAGCCTTTAATATTGTGATTGTGGAGGTCTGGAACCTAGTATGTTGCGATTGTAACAAAATTGTTCAGCTCATATTGCGGAACACCTCTAGTACAATCGTACTGTAGAAATTGAAACATTTATTATACAAATTGACTGAGATATCCTTGTTTATCATATTTAATCAAAATGCGGTTGAGTGTATGACGTCATCACTTGGCTAATTTGCACATTTTAAAAACTTGAATATCTCTGAAACGAAAAGAGATATTTGAAAACAGTCAACAGCATTTTTACTCTTGTACAGACTACTTGTTTACGTCTTAAAATGGCTCAGATTTGAAGGATGCGATCTTCGTCATAGTGGCACTTTAATCACCATCGGCATCTGTTCAAAGGCTGACTGGCAACGTCTCGAGGACTTTCAAACAGGGTGTAGCCTATGCAAAACTTCCCCGATATTGGGCAGTGCCGGATGAAAGGTAACTACAAAGGGAATACGGTTGTTGTTAACCGGCTGATTATCCCTAAGGGTGTTCGCCCTAGGCATCCTACGGACCCTTTCAATTCCCCTTTTCACGTGGTCCTTCTTGTATCCCCTCTTGCCCAATAGGTACCCTTCTTACAGGACTTGCGGAGGCACGAGGTATGAAATTAATACTTTACTTATCCGTAGGTTTGCCATATACATCAGTGGAGACAATCCCATCATTCAAAACAACAGTGACATCCAAACAATTAACTTTCTCAGACGACCAACTTAAGGTGAATTTGATGGTGTCATGAAACGAATTCATAAACGCCAAAACCTCCCTAAGTCTCTCCTCGCCCTCTGTCCAAACCAAAAAACGTCGTCGATAAATCACCGCCAAAAATTGGTTTTGTAGGAGCTCGCTACAGTAAATCTGACTCTAACTTCCCCATGAAAAGGTTAGCATATGAGGGGCCATTTTAGTCCCTATCGCAGTCCCCAAGATTTGCACATAATGCTTCCCATTAAAAGTAATTACGTACGAATGAAAATAAGGCTAAAGACGAATGTATATGCCGGCACTTTAAACAGCCAGACCATCAGGGTTTGACTGATGTTAGGGTACGGCTGATAGACAAGTGTTATAACGAGGAAATGCTCGGGAATAGGAAGTCCCAGTGGGCTCTGGGAGTTAATGGTGATGACCTTTTCAAGAGCCGTAACCCGAAAAAAAGACTTGTTTTAGGGTGTAATTAAATTCCATTCCAAGAGCATCCGATTTAGGTGTCCTTGGCAAATGTGTCATAACTCGGCTCTAAATGTACTTATGGAGCGGCAGTTTGCAGCAAAATGTTCTCCTATGATTGCACTTCAAGTGCATACTAAATAGGAGGTGATGCAATTTGCGCCAGGGTGTTTTTGAAGCCCCTATAGTCGGCCTAATTTTTTGAGCATTTTCCCTTGGTCCCCTCTTGGCAAACTCTCAGAAAATGGCCGATTTAGGTGTCCTTGGCAAATTTGTCATAACTCGGCTCTACGGGCACTTATGGAGCCGCAGTTTGCAGCAAAATGTTCTCCTATGATTGCACTTTAAATGCATACTAATTAGGAGGTGATGCAATTTGCGCCAGGGTGTTTTTGCAGCCCCTAGAGTCGGACTACCTTTTAGAGCATTTTCGCTTGGTCCCCCCTTGACTAAATCTCAGAAAATGGTCGATTTAGGTGTCCTTGGAAAATTTGTCATAACTCGGCACTACGGGCACTTATGGAGCCGCAGTTTGCAGCACAATGTTCTCCTATGATTGCACTTCAAGCGCGTTCTAATTAGGAGTTGATGCAATTTGCGCCAGGGTGTTTTTGAAGCCCCTATAGTCGGCCTACCTTTTTGAGCATTTTCCCTTGGTCTCCCTAGGCAAAATCTCAGAAAATGGCCGATTTAGGTGTCCTTGGTAAATTTCTCATAACTCGGCTCTACATGCACTTATGGAGCCGCAGTTTGAAGCAAAACGTTCTCCTATGATTGCACTTTAACTTCATACTAATTAGGAGGTGACGTAATTTGCCCAAGGGTGTTTTTGAAGCACCTATAGTCGGCCTACATTTTTAAGCATTTTCCCTTGGTCCCCCTAGGCAAAATCTCAGAAAATGGACGATTTAGGTGTCCTTGGCAAATTTGTCATAACTCGGCTCTACTGGCACTTATGGAGCCGCAGTTTGCAGCAAAATGTTCTCCTTTCATTGCACTTCAAGTGCATACTAATTAGGAGGTGATGCAATTTGCGCCAGGGTGTTTTGGAAGCCCCTATAGTCGGCCTACTTTTTTGAGCATTTTCCTTTGGTCCCCCCTTGGCAAAATCTCAGAAAATGGCCGATTTAGGTGTCCTTGGCAAATTTGTCATAACTCGGCTCACGGGCACTTATGGAGCCGCAGTTTGCAGGAAAATGTTCTCCTATGATTGTACTTCAAGTGCATACTACTTAGGAGGTGATGCAATTTGCGCCAGGGTGTTTTTGAAGTCCCTATAGTCGGCCTACTTTTTTGAGCATTTTCCCTTGGTCCCCTCTTGGCAAAATCTCAGAAAATGACCGATTTAGGTGTCCTTCGCAAATTTGTCATATCTCGGCTCTACGGGCACTTATGGAGCCGTAGTTTCCAGCAAAATGTTCTCCTATGATTGCACTTCAAGGGCATACTAATTAGGAGGTGATGTAATTTGCGCCAAAGTGTTTTTGAAGCCCCTATAGTCGGTCTACTTTTTTGAGCAGTTTCCTATGGTTCCCCCTTTTCAAAATCTCAGAAAATGGGCGATTTAGGTGTCCTTGGCAAAGTTGTCATAACTCGGCTCTACAGGCACTTATGGAGCCGCAGTTTGCATCAAAATGTTCTCCTATGATTGCACTTCAAGTGCATACTAATTAGGAGTTGATGCAATTTTGCGCCAGGGTGTTTTTGAAGCCCCTATAGTCGGCCTACTTTTTTGAGCATTTTCCCTTGGTCCCCCCTTGGCAAAATCTCAGAAAATGGCCGATTTAGGTGTCCTTGGCAAATTTGTCATAACTCGGCTCTACGGGCACTTATGGAGCCGCAGTTTGCAGCAAAAAGTTCTCCTATGATTGCACGTTAAGTGCATACTAATTAGGAGGTGATGTAATCTGCGCCACGGTGTTTTTGAAGCCCCTATAGTCGGCCTACTTTCTTGAGCATTTTCCCTTCTTCCCCCTTGGCAAAATCTCAGAAAATGGCCGATATAGGTGTCCTTGGCAAATTTGTCATAACTCGGCTCACGGGCACTTATGGAGCCGCAGTTTGCAGCAAGATGTTCTCCTGTGATTGCACTGTAAGTGCATGCTAATTAGGAGTTGATGCAATTTTTGCCAGGGTGTTTTTGAAGCCCCTATAGTCGGCCTACTTTTTTGAGCATTTTCGCTTGCTCCCGCGTTAGCAAAATCTCAGAAAATGGCCGATTTAGGTGTCCTTGGCAAATTTGTCATAACTCGGCTCTACGGGCACTTATGGAGCCGCAGTTTGCTGCAAAATGTTCTCCTTTCATTGCACTTCAAGTGCATACTAATTAGGAGGTCATGCAATTTGCGTCAGGGTATTTCTGAAGCGCCTACAGTTGGCCTACTTTTTGAGCATTTTCCCTTGCTCCCCCCTTGGCAAAATCTCAGAAAATGGCCGATTTAGGTGTCCTTGGCAATTTGTCATCACTCGGCTCTGCGGGCACTTATGGAGCCGCTGTTTCCAGCAAAATGTTCTCCTATGATTGCACTTCAAGTGCATGCTAATTAGGAGGTGATGCAATTTGCGCCAGGGTGTTTTTAAAGCCCCTATAGTTGTCCTACCTTTTTGAGCATTTTCCCTTGTTCCCCCCTTGGCAAAATCTCAGAAAATGGCCGATTTAGGTGTCCTTGGCAAATTTGTCATAAGTCGTCTGTACGGCCACTTATGGAGCCGCAGTGTGCAGCACATTGTTCTCCTATGATTGCACTTCAAGTTCATACTAATTAGGAGGTGATGCAATTTGCACCAGGGTGTTTCTGAAGCACCTATAGTCGGCCGACTTTTTTGAGCATTTTCTCTTGGTCCCCCCTTAGCAAAATCTCAAAAAATGGCCGATTTAGGTGTCCTTGGCAATTTGTCATAACTCCGCTCTGCGGGCACTTATGGAGCCGCTGTTTGCAGCAAAATGTTCTCCTATGATTGCACTTAAAGTGCATGCTAATTAGGAGGTGATGCAATTTGCGCCAGGGTGTTTTTGAAGCCCCTATAGTTGTCCTACCTTTTTGAGCATTTTCCCTTGGTCCCCCCTTGGCAAAATCTCAGAAAATGGCCGATTTAGGTGTTCTTGGCAAATTTGTCATAACTCGGCTCTACGGGCACTTATGGAGCCGCAGTTTGCAGCAAAATGTTCTCCTATGATTGCACTTCAAGCGCATACTAATTAGCGCGTTTTCTGAAATTCTGCAAAGTTGGGACCAGGGCAAACTCCTGCAAAAAGAAGGCCAGAAAAAACACCCTGGCGCGAATGTCATCATGTCCTAAATGAAATTTTCTTGAAGTGCCAACCCAGCACAACGTTTTGCTGCAAACCGCGCCTCCCAAAGTGCCCGTGAAGCCGAGCTATGTCAAATTTGCCAAGGGGACCCCCAGCGCGCGTTTTCTGAAATTCTGCAAAGTTGGGACCAGGGCAAACTCCTGCAAAAAGAAGGCCAGAAAAAACTCCCTGGCGCGAATGCCATCATGTGCTAACTAACATTTCCTTCAAGTGCCAACCTAGCACAACATTTTGCTGCAAAGCGCGCCTCCGAAAGTGCCCGTGACGCCGAGCTATGTCAAATTTGCCAAGGGGACCCCCAGCGCGCGTTTTCTGAAATTCTGCAAAGTTGGGACCAGGGCAATTTCCTGCAAAAAGAAGGCCAGTAAAAACACCCTGGCGCGAATGCCATCATGTCTTAACTAGGATTTCTTTAAAGTGTTAACCTGGCACAACATTTTGCTGCAAACCGCGCTTCCCAAAGTGCCCGTGAAAACGAGCTATGTCAAATTTGCCAAGGGGACCCCCCTGCGCGCGTTTTCTAAAATTCTGCAAAGTTGGGACCATGGCAAACTCCTGCAAAAAGAAGGCCCAAAAAAACACCCTGGAGCGAACGCCATCATGTCATAACTAAGATTTCCTTCAAGTGTCAACCTAGCACAACATTTTGCTGTAAACCGCCCCTCCCAAAGTGCCCGTGAAGCCGAGCTATGTGAAATTTGCCAAGGGGACCCCCAGCGCGCGTTTTCTGAAATTCTGCAAAGTTGGGACCAGGGCAAACTCCTGCAAAAAGAAGGCAAGAAAAAACTCCCTGGCGCGGATGCCATCATGTCCTAACTAACATTTCCTTCAAGTGCCAACCTAGCACAACATTTTGCTGCAAAGCGCGCCTCCGAAAGTGCCCGTGAAGCTGAGCTATGTCAAATTTGCCAAGGGGACCGCCAGGGCGCGTTTTCTTAAATTTTGCAAAGTTTAGACCAGGGCAAACTCCTGCAAAAAGAAGGCCAGAAAAAACACCCTGGCACCAATGCCATCATGTCCTAACTAAGATTTCCTTAAAGTGCAAACCTAGCACAACGTTTTGCTGCAAGCCGCGCCTCCCAAAGTGCCCGTGAAGCCGAGCTATGTCAAATTTGCCAAGGGGACCCCCAGTGCGCGTTTTCTGAAATTCTGCAAAGTTGGGACCAGGGCAAACTCCTGCAAAAAGAAGGCCAGAAAAAACACCCTGGCGCGAATGCCATCATGTCCTATTTAAAAGTTTCTTAAAGTGCCAACCTAGCACAACATTTTGCTGCAAACCGCGCCTCCCAAAGTGCCCGTGAAGCCGAGCTATGTCAAATTTGCCAAGGGGACCCCCAGCGCGCGTTTTCTGAAATTCTGCAAAGTTGGGACCAGGGAAAACTCCCGCAAAAAGAAGACCAGAAAAAAACACCCTGGCGCGAATGCCATCATGTCCTATTTAAAAGTTTCTTGAAGTGCCAACCTAGCACAGCATTTTGCTGCAAACCGCGCCTCCCAAAGTGCCCCTGAAGCCGAGCTATGTCAAATTTGCCAAGGGGACCCTTAGCGCGCGTTTTCTGAAATTCTGCAAAGTTGGGACCAGGGCAAATTCCTGCAAAAAGAGGGCCAGAAAAAACACCCTGGCGCGATTGCCATCCTGTCCTAACTTAAATTTCCTAGAAATACCAATATAGCACAAAGTTGTGCTTCAAACCGCACCTCCCAAAGTGCCCGTGAAGCCGAGCTATGTCAAATTTGCCTAGGGGACCCCCAGCGCGAGTTTTCTGAAATTCTGCAAAGTTGCGACCAGGGCAAACTCCTGCAAAAAGAAGGCCAAAAAAAACACCCTGTCGCGAATGCCATCATGTTCTAACTAACATTTCCTTAAAGTGCCAACCTGGCACAACATTTTGCTGCAAAGCGCGCCTCCCAAAGTGCCCGTGAAGCCGAGCTATGTCAAATTTGCCAAGGGGACCCCCAGCGCGCGTTTTCTGAAATTCTGCAAAGTTGGGACCAGGGCAAAATCCTGTAAAAGAAGGCCAGCAAAAAAAACCCTGGCGCGAATGCCATCATGTACTAACTTAGATGTAGTTAAAGTGCCAACCTAGCACAACATTTTGCTGCAGACCGCGCCTCCCAAAGTGCCGGTGAAGCCGAGCTATGTCAAATTTGCTAAGGGGACCCCCAGTGCGCGTTTTCTGAAGTTCTGCAAAGTTGGGACCAGGGCAAAGTCCTGCAAAAAGAAGGCCAGAAAAAACACCGTGGCGCGAATGCCATCATGTCCTAACTAAAAGTTCCTTGAAGTGCCAACCTAGCACAACATTTTGCTGCAAACCGCGCCTCCCAAAGTGCCGGTGAAGCCGAGCTATGTCAAATTTGCTAAGGGGACCCCCAGTGCGCGTTTTCTGAAGTTCTGCAAAGTTGGGACCAGGGCAAAGTCCTGCAAAAAGAAGGCCAGAAAAAACACCGTGGCGCGAATGCCATCATGTCCTAACTAAAAGTTCCTTGAAGTGCCAACCTAGCACAACATTTTGCTGCAAACCGCGCCTCCCAAAGTGCCGGTGAAGCCGAGCTATGTCAAATTTGCTAAGGGGACCCCCAGTGCGCGTTTTCTGAAGTTCTGCAAAGTTGGGACCAGGGCAAACTCCTGAAAAAAGAAGGCCAGAAAAAACACCCTGGCGCGAATGCCATCATGTCCTAACTAAAAGTTCCTTGAAGTGCCAACCTAGCACAACATTTTGCTGCAAACCGCGCCTCCCAAAGTGCCCGTGAAGCCGAGCTATCTCAAATTTGCCAAGGGGACCCTCAGCGCGCGTTTTCTGAGATTCTGCAAAGTTGGGACCAGGGCAAACTCCTGCAAAAAGAAGGCCAGAAAAAAAACACCCTGTCGCGAATGCCATCATGTCCTAACTAAAATTTCCTTGAAGTGCCAACCTAGCACAACATTTTGCTGCAAAGCGCGCCTCTCAAAGTGCCCGTGAAGCCGAGCTATGTCAAATTTGCCTAGGGGACCCCCAGCGCGCGTTTTCTGAAATTCTGCAAAGTTGGGACCAGGGCAAACTCCTGCAAAAAGAAGGCCAGACAAAACGCCCTGTCGCGAATGCCATCATGTCCTAACTAAAATTTCCTTGAAGTGCCAACCTAGCACAACATTTTGCTGCAAAGCGCGCCTCCCAAAGTGCACGTGAAGCCGAGCTATGTCAAATTTGCCAAGGGGACCCCCAGCGCGCGTTTTCTGCAATTCTGCAAAGTTGGGACAAGGGCAAACTCCTGCAAAAAGAAGGCCAGAAAAAAAACCCTAGCGCAAATCCCATCATGTCCTAACTACGATTTCCAAGAAGTGCCAACCAAGCACAACATTTTGCTGCAAACCGCGCCTCCCAAAGTGCCCGTGAAGCCGAGCTATGTCAAATTTGCCAAGGGGACCCCCAGCGCGCGTTTTCTGAAATTCTGCAAAGTTGGGACCAGGGCAAACTCCTGCAAAAAGAAGGCCAGAAAAAACACCCTAGCGCGGATGCCATCATGTCCTAACAAGGATTTCCTTGAAGTGCCAACCTAGCACAACATTTTGCATGCAAACTGCGCCTCACAAAGTGCCCGTGAAGCCGAGCCATGTCAAATTTGCCAAGTGGACCCCCAGCGCGCGTTTTCTGAAATTCTGCAAAGTTGGGACCAGGGCAAACTTCTGCAAAAAGAGGGCCAGAAAAAACACCCTGACGAGAAGGCCATCATGTACTAACTAAAATTTCCTTAAAGTGCCAACCTAGCACAACATTTTGCTGCAAACCGCGTCTCCCAAAGTGCTCGTGAAGCCGAGCTATGTCAAATTTGCCAAGGGGACCCCCAGCGCGCGTTTTCTGAAATTCTGCAAAGTTGGGACCAGGGCAAACTCCTGCAAAAACAAGGCCAGAAAAAAAAAAACACTGGCGTGAACGCCATCATGTCCTGACTTAAATTTTCTTAAAGTGCCAACCTAGCACAACATTTTGCTGCAAATCGCGCCTCCCAAAGTGCCCGTGAAGCCGAGCTATGTCAAATTTGCCAAGGAGACCCCCAGCGCGCGTTTTCCGAAATTCTGCAAAGTTAAGACCAGGGCAAACTCCTGCAAAAAGAAGGCCAGAAAAAACACCCTGTCGCGATTGCCATCATGTCGTAACTAAAATTTCCTTGAAGTGCCACCCTAGCACAACATTTTGCTGCAAACTGCGCCTCCCGAAGTGCCCGTGAAGCCGAGCTATGTCAAATTTGCCAAGGGGGCCCCAGCGCGCGTTTTCTGAAATTCTGCAAAGTTGGGACCAGGGAAAACTCCTGCAAAAAGAAGACCAGAAAAAAAACCCTGACGCGAATGCCATCATGTCCTAACTAGGATTCCCTTGAAGTGCCAACCTAGCACAACATTTCGCTGCAAACCGCGCCTCCCAAAGTGCCCGTGAAGCCGAGCTATGTCAAATTTGCCAAGATGACCCCCAGCGCGCGTTTTCTGAAATTCTGCAAAGTTGGGACCAGGGCAAACTCCTGGAAAAAGAAGACCAGGAAAAACACCCTGGCGCGAATGCCATCATGTCTTAACTAGAATTCCCTTGAAAAGCCAACCTAGCACAACATTTTACTGCAAACCGCGCCTCCCAAAGTGCCTGTGAAGCCGAGCCTTGTCAAATTTGCCGAGAAGACCCCCAGCGCGCATTTTCTGAAATTCTCCAAAGTTGGGACCAGGGCAAACTTCTGCAAAAGGAGGCCCAGAAAAAACACCCTGGCGCAAATGCCATCATGTCCTAACTTTAATTTCCTTAAAGTACCTACCTAGCATAACATTTTGCTGCAAACCGCACCTCCCAAAGTGCCCGTAAAGCCGAGCTATGTCAAATTTGCCAAGGGGACCCCCAGCGCGCGTTTTCTGAAATTCTGCAAAGTTGGGACCCGGGCAAACTCCCGAAAAAAGAAGGCCAGAAAAAACACCCTGGTGCGAATGCCATCATGTCCTAACTAGAATTTCCTTGAAGTGCCAACCTAGCACAACATTTTGCTGCAAACCGCGTCTCCCAAAGTGCCCGTGAAGCCGAGCTATGTCAAATTTGCCAAGGGGATAACCAGCGCGCGTTTTCTGAAATTCTGCAAAGTTGGGACCAGGGCAAACTCCTGCAAAAAGAACGCCAGCAAAAACACCCTGGCGCGAACGCCATCATGTTTTAACTTAAATTTCCTTAAAGTGCCAACCAAGCACAACCTTTTGCGGCAAACCGCGCCTCCCAAAGTGCCCGTGAAGCCGAGCTATATCAAATTTGCCAAGGGGACCCCCAGCGCGCGTTTTCTGAAATTCTGCAAAGTTGGGACCAGGGCAAACTCCTGCAAAAACAAGGCCAGAAAAAACACCCTCACGCGAACGCCATCATGTCGTCACTTAAACTTCCTTAAAGTACCAGCCTAGCACAACATTTTCCTGCAAACCGCGCCTCCCAAAGTGCCCGTGAAGCCGAGCTATGTCAAATTTGCCAGGGGGACCCCCAGCGCTCGTTTTCTGAAATTCTGCAAAGTTGGGACCAGTGCAAACTCCTGCAAAAAGAAGGCCAGAAAAAACACCCTGTCACGAATGCCATCATGTCCTCACTAAGATTTCCTTGAAGTGCCAACCTAGCACAACATTTTGCTGCAAAGCGCGCCTCCCAAAGTGCCCGTGAAGCCGAGCTATGTCAAATTTGCCAGGGGGACCCCCAGCGCGCGTTTGCTGAAATTCTGCAAAGTTGGGACCACGGCAAACTCCTGCAAAAATAAGGCCAAAAAAAACACCCTGGCGCGATTGCCATCATGTCCTAACTAGAATTTCCTAGAAGTACCAACCAAGCACAAAATTGTGCTGCAAACCGCACCTCCCAAAGTGCCCGTGAAGCCGAGCTATGTCAAATTTGCCAGGGGGACCCCCAGCGCGCGTTTTCTGAAATTCTGCAAAATTGGGACCAGGGCAAACTCCTGCGAAAAGAAGGAAAGAAAAGACTTCCTGGCGCGAATGCCATCATCTCCTAACTACAATTTTCTTGAACTGCCAACCTAGCACAACATTTTTCTGCAAACCGCGCCTCCCAAAGTGCTCGTAAAGCCGAGCTATGTCAAATTGGCCAAGGGGACCCCCAGCGCGCGTTTTCTGAAATTCTGCAAAGTTGGGACCAGGGCAAACTCCTGCAAGAAGTAGGCCAGAAAAGACACCCTGGCGCGAATGCCATCATGTGCTAACTAACATTTCCTTGAAGTGCCAACCTAGCACAACATTTTGCTGCAAACAGCGTCTCCCAAAGTGCCTGTGAAGCCGAGCTATGTCAAATTTGCCAAGGGGACCCCCAGCGCGCGTTTTCTGAAATTCTGCAAAATTGGGACCAGGGCAAACTCCTGCGAAAAGAAGGAAAGAAAAAACACCCTGGCGCAAATGTCATCATGTCCTAACTAGAATTTCCTTGACGTGCCCACCTAGCACAACATTTTGCTGCAAACTGCGCCTCCCAAAGTGCCCGTGAAGCCGAGTCATGTCAAATTTGCCAAGGGGACCCCCAGCGCGCGTTTTCTGAGATTCTGCAAAGTTGGGACCAGGGCAAACTCCTGCAAAAAGAAGGCCAAAAAAAACACCCTGTCGCGAATGCTATGATGTCCTAACTACGTTTTTCTTCAAGTAATAACCTAGCACAACATTTTGCTGCAAACTGCGCCTCCCAAAGTGCCCGTGAAGTCGAGCTATGTCAAATTTGCCAAGGGGACCCCCAGCGCGCGTTTTCTGAAATTCTGCAAAGTTGGGATTAGGGCAAACTCATGCAAAAAGAAGGCCAAAAAAAAACACCCTGGCGCGAATGCCATCATCTACTATCTAACATTCCCTTAAAGTGCCAACCTAGCACAACATTTTGCTGCAAACCGCGCCTCCCAAAGTGCCCGTGAAGCCGAGCTATGTCAAATTTGCCAAGGGGACCCCCAGCGCGCGTTTTCTGAAATTCTGCAAAGTTGGGACCAGGGCAAACTCCTGCAAAAAGAAGGCCAAGAAAAACACCCTGTCGCGAATGCTATGATGTCTTAACCAGGATTTCCTTAAAGTAATAACCTAGCACAACATTTTGCTGCAAACCGCGCCTCCCAAAGTGCCCGTGAAGCCGAGCTATGTCAAATTTGCCAAGGGGACCCCCAGCGCGCGTTTTCTGAAATTCTGCAAAGTTGGGACCAGGGCAAACTCCTGCAAAAAGAAGGCAAGAAAAAACACCCTGGCGCGAATGCCATCATCTACTATTTAACATTCCCTTAAAGTGGCAACCTAGCACAACATTTTGCTGCAAACCGCGCCTCCCAAAGTGCCAGTGAAGCCGAGCTAAGTCAAATTTTCCAAGGAGATCGCCAAGCGCGCGTTTTCTGAAATTCTGCAAAGTTGGGACCAGGGCAAACTCCTGCAAAAAGAAGGCCAGAAAAAACACCCTGGCTCGCATGCCATCATGTCTTAACTAAATTTTTCTTGAAGTGACAACCTATTACAACATTTTGCTGCAAACCGCGCCTCCCAAAGTGCCCATGAAGCCGAGCTATGTCAAATTTGCCAGGGGGACCCCCAGCGCGCGTTTTCTTAAATTCTGCAAAGATGGGACCAGGGCAAACTCCTGCATAAAGAAGGCCAGAAAAAACACCCTGGCTCGAATGCCATCATGTCCTAACTTACATTTCCTTGAAGTGACAACCTAGCACAGCATTTTGCTGCAAACCGCACTTCCCAAAGTGTCCGTGAAACCGAGGTATGTAAAATTTGCCAAGGGGACCCCCAGCGCGCGTTTTCTGAAATTCTGCAAAGTTGAGACCAGGGCAAACTCCTGCAAAAAGAAGGCGAGAAAAAACACCCTGGCGCGAATGCCATCATGTTTTAACTACAATTTTCTTAAAGTGAATACCTAGCACAAGATTTTGCTGCAAACCGCGCCTCCCAAAGTGCCCGAGAAGCCGAGGTATGTCAAATTTGCCAAGGGGACCCCCAGCGCGCGTTTTCTGAAATTCTGCAAAGTTTGGACCAGGGCAAACTCTTGCAAAAAGAAGGCCAGAAAAAACACCCTAGCGCGAATGCCATCATGTCTTAACTTCCATTATCTTAAAGTGACAACCCAGCACAACATTTTGCTGCAAACCGCGCCTCCCAAAGTGCGGGTGAAACCGAACTATGTCAAATTTGCCAAGGGGACCCCCAGCGCGCGTTTTCTGAAATTCTGCAAAGTTGGGACCAGGGCAAACTCCTGCAAAAAGAAAGCCAGAAAAAACACCCTAGCGCGAATGCCATCATGTCTCAACTTAAGTTATCTTGAAGTGACAACCTAGCACAACATTTTGCTGGAAACCGCGCCTCCCAAAGTGCCGGTGAAGCAGAGCTATGTCAAATTTGCCAAGGGGACCCCCAGCGCGCGTTTTCTGAAATTCTGCAAAGTTGGGACCAGGCCAAACTCATGCAAGAAGAAGGCCAGAAAAAACACTCTGGCGCGAATGCCATCATGTCCTAACTAACATTTCCTTAAAGTGCCAACCTAGCACAACATTTTGCGGCAAACCGCACCTCCCAAAGTGCCCGTAAAGCCGAGCTATGTCAAATTTGCAAAAGGGACCCCCAGCGAGCGTTTTCTGAAATTCTGCAAAGTTGGGACCAGGGCAAACTTCTGCAAAAAGAAGGCCAGAAAAAAAAACCCTGGGGCGAATGGCATCATGTGCTAACCTAAATTTTCTTAAAGTGACAACCTAGCACAACATTTTGTTGCAAACCGCGCCTCCCAAAGTGCTCGTGAAGCCGTGCTATGTCAAATTTGCCAAGAGGACCCCCAGCGCGCGTTTTCTGAAATTCTGCAAAGTTGGGACCAGCGCAAACTCCTGCAAGAAGAAGGCCAGAAAAAACACCCTGGCGCGAATGCCATCATATCCTAACTAACCTTTCCTTAAAGTGCCAACCTAGCACAACATTTTGCTGCAAACCGCGCCTCCCAAAGTGCCTGTGAAGCCGAGCTATGTCAAATTTGCCAAGGGGCCCCCCAGCGCGCGTTTTCTGAAATTCTGCAAAGTTGGGACCAGGGCAAACTACTGCAAAAAGAAGGCCACAAAAAACACCCTGGCGCGATTGCAATCATGTCTTAACTACACTTTTCTTGAAGTGACAACCTAGCACAAGATTTTGCTGCAAACCGCGCCTCCCAAAGAGCCCGTGAAGCCGAGCTATGTCAAATTTGCCAAGGGAACCCACAGCGCGCGTTTTCTGAAATTCTGCAAAGTTGGGACCAGGGCAAACTCCTGCAAAAAGAAGGCCAAGAAAGACACGCTGGCGCGAATGCCATCATGTCCTAACAAACATTTCCTTAAAGTGCCAACCTAGCACAACACTTTGCTGCAAACCGCGCCTCCCAAAGTGCCCATGAAGCCGAGCTATGTCAAATTTGCCAAGGAGACCCTTACCGCGCGTTTTCTAAAATTCTGCAAAATTGGGACCAGCGCAAACTCCTGCGAAAAGAAGGCCAAAAAACACACCCTGGCGCGAATGGCATCATGTCCTAACTAAAATTTCCTTGACGTGCCGACCTAGCACAACATTTTGCTGCAAACCGCGCCTCCCAAAATGCCCTTGAAGCCGAGCTACGTCAAATTTGCCAAAGGGACATCCAGCGCGCGTTTTCTGAAATTCTCCAAAGTTAGGACCAGGGCAAACTCCTGCAAAAAAAGGCCAGAAAAAACACCCTGGTGCGAATGCCATCATGTCCTAACTAACATTTCCTTAAAGTGCCAACCTAGCACAACATTTTGCTGCAAACCGCGCCTCCCAAAATGCCCTTGAAGCCGAGCTACGTCAAATTTGCCAAGGGGACCCCCAGCGCGCGTTTTCTGAAATTCTCCAAAGTTGGGACCAGGGCAAACTCTTGCAAAAAGAAGGCCAGAAAAAACACCCGGGCGCGAATGCCATCATGCCCTAACTAGGATTTCCTTAAAGTGCCAACCAAGCACAAGATTTTGCTGCAAACCGCGCCTCCCAAAGTGCCCGTGAAGCCAGGCTATGTCAAATTTGCCAAGCGGACCCCCAGCGCGCGTTTTCTGAAATTCTGCAAAGTTGGGACCAGGGCAAACTCCTGCAAAAAGAAGGCCAAAAAAAAACACCCTGGCGCGAATGCCATCATCTCGTATCTAACATTTCCTTGAAGTGCCATCCTAGCACAACATTTTGCTGCAAACCGCGCCTCCCAAAGTGCCCGTGAAGGCAAGCTATGTCAAATTTGCCAAGGGGACCCCCAGCGCGCGTTTTCTGAAATTCTGCAAAGTTGGGACCAGGGCAAACTCCTGCAAAAAGAAGGCCAAAAGAAACACCCTGTCGCGAATGTTATGATGTCCTAACTAAAATTTCCTTAAAGTAATACCCTAGCACAACATTTTGCTGCAAACCGCGCCTCCCAAAGTGCCCGTGCAGTCGAGCTATGTCAAATTTGCCAAGGGGACCCCCAGCGCGCGTTTTCTGAAATTCTGCAAAGTTGGGACCAGGCAAAACTACTGCAAAAAGAAGGCCAGAAAAAAAACCCTGGCGCCAATGCCATCATGTCCTAACTAAAATTTCCTTAAAGTGCCAACCTAGCAGAACATTTTGCTGCAATCCGCGACTCCCAAAGTGCCCGTGAAGCCGAGCTATGTCAAATTTGCCAAGGGGACCCCCAGCGCGCGTTTTCTGAAATTCTGCAAAGTTGGGACCAGGGGAAACTCCTGCAAAAAGAAGGCCAGAAACAACACCCTGGCGCCAATGCCATCATGTCCTAACTAGGATTTCCTTGAAGTGCCAACCTAGCAGAACATTTTGCTGCCATACGCGCCTCCCAAAGTGCCCGTGAAGCCGAGCTATCTCAAATTTGCCAAGGAGAGCGCCAGCGCGCGTTTTCTGAAATTCTGCAAAGTTGGGACCAGGGAAAACTACTGCAAAAAGAAGGCCAGAAAAAACACCCTGGCGCCAATGCCATCATGTTCTAACTAGGATTTCCTTAAAGTGCTAACGTGGCAGAACATTTTGCTTTAAACCGTGTTTCCCAAAGTGCCCGTGAAGCCGAGCTATGTCAAATTTGCCAAGGGGACCCCCAGCGCGCGTTTTCTGAAATTCTGCAAAGTTGGGACCAGGGAAAACTACTGCAAAAAGAAGGCCAGACAAAACACCCCTGGCGCCAATGCCATCATGTCCTAACTAGGATTTCCTTGAAGTGCCAACCTAGCAGAACATTTTGCTGCAAACCGCGCTTCAAAAAAGTGCCCGTAAAGCCGAGCTATGTCAAATTTGCCAAGGGGACCCCCAGCGCGCGTTTTCTGAAATTCTGCAAAGTTGGGACCAGGGGAAACTCCTGCAAAAAGAAGGCCAGAAAAAACACCCTGGCGCAGATACCATCATGTCCTAACTAAAATTTCCTTAAAGTGCCAACCTAGCAGAACATTTTGCTGCAAATCGCGCCTCCCAAAGTGCCCGTGAAGCCGAGCTATGTCAAATTTGCCAAGGGGACCCCCAGCGCGCGTTTTCTGAAATTCTGCAAAGTTGGGACCAGGGAAAACTACTGCAAAAAGAAGGCCAGAAAAAACACCCTGGCGCCAATGCCATCATGTCCTAACTATCATTTCCTTCAAGTGCCAACCTAGCAGAACATTTTGCTGCAAACCGCGCCTCAAAAAAGTGTCCGTGAAGCCGAGCTATGTCAAATTTGCCAAGAGGACCCCCAGCGCGCGTTTTCTGAAATTTTGCAAAGTTGGGACCAGGGGAAACTCCTGCAAAAAGAAGGCCAAAAAAAACACCCTGGCGCCAAAACCATCATGTCCTAACTAGGATTTCCTTAAAGTGCCAACCTAGCAAAACATTTTGCTGCAAACCGCGCCTCCCAAAGTGCCCGTGAAGCCGAGCTATGTCAAATTTGCCAAGGGGACCCCCAGCGCGCGTTTTCTGAAATTCTGCAAAGTTGGGACAAGGGAAAACTACTGCAAAAAGAAGGCCAGAAAAAACACCCTGGCGCCAATGCCATCATGTCCTAACTACGATTTCCTTGAAGTGCCATTCTAGCAGCACATTTTGCTGCAAACCGCGCCTCCCAAAGTGCCCGTGAAGCCGAGCTATGTCAAATTTGCCAAGGGGACCCCCAGCGCGCGTTTTCTAAAATTCTGCACAGTTGGGACCAGGGGAAACTCCTGCAAAAAGAAGGCCAGAAAAAACACCCTGGCGCCAATGCCATCATGTCCTAACTAAGATTTCCTTCAAGTGCCAACCTAGCAGAACATTTTGCTGCAAACCGCCCCTCTTAAAGGGCCCGTAAAGCCGAGCTATGTCAAATTTGCCAAGGGGACCCCCAGCGCGCGTTTTCTGAAATTCTGCAAAGTTGGGACCATGGAAAACTACTGCAAAAAGATGGCTACTAAAAACACCCTGGCGCCAACGCCATCATGTCCTAACTAGAATTTCCTTAAAGAGCCAACCTAGCAGAACATTTTGCTGCAAACCACGCCTCCCAAAGTGCCCGTGAAACCGAGCTATGTCAAATTTGCCAAGGGGACCCCCCGCGCGCGTTTTCTAAAATTCTGCAAAGTTGGGACCATGGAAAACTACTGCAAGAAGATGGCTACTAACAACACCCTGGCGCCAACGCCATCATGTCCTAACTAGAATTTCCTTGAGGTGCCAACCTAGCAGAACATTTTGCTGCAAACCACGTCTCCCAAAGTGCCCGTGAAGCCGAGCTATGTGAAATTTGCCAAAGGGACCCCCAGCGCGCGTTTTCTGAAATTCTGCAAAGTTGGGACCAGGGAAAACTACTGCAAAAAGAAGGCCAGAAAAAACACCCTGGCGCCAATGCCATCATGTCCTAACTACAATGTTCTTAAAGTGCCGACCTAGCAGAACATTTTGCTGCAAACCGCGCCTCCCAAAGTGCCCGTGAAGCCGAGCTATGTCAAATTTGCCAAGGGGACCCCGAGCGCGCGTTTTCTGAAATTCTGAAAAGTTGGGACCAGGGGAAACTCCTGCAAAAAGAAGGCCAGAAAAAACACCCTGGCGCCAATGCCATCATGTCCTAACTAACATTTCCTTGAAGTGCCAACCTAGCAGAACATTTTGCTGCAAACCGCGCCTCTTAAAGTGCCCGTGAAGCCGAGCTATGTCAAATTTGCCAAGGGGACCCCCAGCGCGCGTTTTCTGAAATTCTGCAAAGTTGGGACCAGGCAAAACTACTCCAAAGAGAAGGCCAGAAAAATCACCCTGGCGCCAATGCCATCATGTCTTAACTAAGATTTCCTTGAAATGCCACCCTAGCAGCACATTTTGCTTCAAACCGCGCCTCCGAAAGTGCCCGTGACGCCGAGCTATGTCAAATTTTCCAAGGGGACCCCCAGCGCGCGTTTTCTGAAATTCTGTAAAGTTGGGACCATGGAAAACTACTGCAAAAAGATGGCTACTAAAAACACCCTGGCGCCAATGCCATCATGATCTAACTAAACTTTCCTTGAAGTGTCAACCTAGCAAAACATTTTGCTGCAAACCGCGCTTCCCAAAGTTCCCGTGAAGCCGAGCTATGTCAAATTTGCCAAGGGAACCCCCAGCGCGCGTTTTCTGAAATTCTGAAAAGTTGGGACAAGGGGAAACTCCTCCAAAAAGAAGGCCAGAAAAAACACCCTGCCACCAATGCCATCATGTCCTAACTAAAATTTCCTTGAAGTGCCAACCTAGCAGATCATTTTGCTGCAAACCGCGCCTCTTAAAGGGCCCGTAAAGCCGAGCTATGTCAAATTTGCCAAGGGGACCCCTAGCGCGCGTTTTCTGAAATTCTGCAAAGTTGGGACTAGGGAAAACTACTGCAAAAAGAAGGCCAGAAAAAACACCCTGGCGCCAATGCCATCATGTCCTAACTAGGATTTCCTTAAAGTGCCGACCTAGCAGAACATTTTGCTGCAAACCGCGCCTCCCAAAGTGCCCGTGAAGCCGAGCTATGTCAAATTTGCCAAGGGGACCCCCAGCGCGCGTTTTCTGAAATTCTGAAAAGTTGGGACCAGGGGAAACTCCTGCAAAAAGAAGGCCAGAAAAAACACCCTGGCGTCAATGACATCATGTCTTAACTAGCATTTCCTAGAAGTGCCAACCTAGCAGAACATTTTGCTGCAAACCGCGCCTCTTAAAGTGCCCGTGAAGCCGAGCTATGTCAAATTTGCCAAGGAGACCCCCAGCGCGCGTTTTCTGAAATTCTGCAAAGTTGGGACCAGGCAAAACTACTGCAAAAAGAAGGCCAGTAAAATCACCCTGGCGCCAATGCCATCATGTTTTAACTAACATTTCCTTGAAGTGCCAACCTAGCAGAACATTTTGCTGCAAACCGCGCCTCTTAAAATGCCCGTGAAGCCGAGGTATGTCAAATTTGCCAAGGGGACCCCCAGCGCGCGTTTTCTGAAATTCTGCAAAGTTGGGACCAGGGAAAACTACTGCAAAAAGAAGGCCAGAAAAAACACCTTGGCGCAAATGCCATCATGTCCTATCTAAGATTTCCTTCAAGCGCCAACCTAGCAGAACATTTTGCTGCAAACGGCGCCTCTTAAAGTGCCCGTGAAGCCGAGCTATGTCAAATTTGCCAAGGGGACCCCCAGCGCGCGTGTTCTGAAATTCTGCAAAGTTGGGACCAGGGGAAACTCCTGCAAAAAGAAGGCCAGAAAAAACACCCTGGCGCTACTGCCATCATGTCCTAACTACAATTTCCTTAAAGTGCTGACCTAGCAGAACATTTTGCTGCAAACCGCGCCTCCTAAAATGCTTGTGAAGCCGAGCTCTGTCAAATTTGCCAAGGGGACCCCCAGCGCGCGTTTTCTGAAATTCTGCAAAGTTGGGACCAGGGGAACCTCCTGCAAAACGAAGGCCAGAAAAAACACCCTGGCGCCAATGCCATCATGTCCTAACTACGATTTCGTTGAAGTGCCAACCTAGCAGAACATTTTGCTGCCATACGCGCCTCCCAAAGTGCCCGTGAAGCCGAGCTATGTCAAATTTGCCAAGGGGACCCCCAGCGCGCGTTTTCTGAAATTCTGCAAAGTTGGGACTAGGGAAAACTACTGCAAAAAGAAGGCCAGAAAAAACACCCTGGCGCCAATGCCATCATGTTCTAACTAGGATTTCCTTAAAGTGCCAACCTAGCAGAACATTTTGCTTTAAACCGTGCCTCCCAAAGTGCCCGTGAAGCCGAGCTATGTCAAATTTGCCAAGGGGACCCCCAGCGCGAGTTTTCTGAAATTCTGCAAAGTTGGGACCAGGGAAAACTACTGCAAAAGGAAGGCCAGAAAAAACACCCTGGCGCCAATGCCATCATGTCCTAACTAGTATTTCCTTGAAGTGCCAACTTAGCAGAACATTTTGCTGCAAACCGCGCCTCAAAAAAGTGCCCGTGAAGCCGAGCTATGTCATATTTGCCAAGGGGACCCCCAGCGCGCGTTTTCTGAAATTCTGCAAAGTTGGGACCAGGGGAAACTTCTGCAAAAAGAAGGCCAGAAAAAACACCCTGGCGCCAATGCCATCATGTCTTAACTATAATTTCCTTAAAGTGCCAACTTAGCAGAAGATTTTGCTGCAAACCGCGCCTCCTAAAGTGCCCGTGAAGCCGAGCTATGTCAAATTTGCCAAGGGGACCCCCAGCGCGCGTTTTCTGAAATTCTGCAAAGTTGGGACCAGGGGAAACTCCTGCAAAAAGAAGGCCAGAAAAAACACCCTGGCGCATATGCCATCATGTCTTAACTAGGATTTCCTTGAAGTGCCAACCTAGCAGAACATTTTCCTGCAAACCTCGCCTCCCAAAGTGCCCGTGAAGCCGAGCTATGTCAAATTTGCCAAGGGGACCCGCAGCGCGCGTTTTCTGAAATTCTGCAAAGTTGGGACCAGGGGAACCTCCTGCAAAACAAAGGCCAGAAAAAACACCCTGGCGCCAATGCCATCATGTCTTAACTACAATTTCCTTGAAGTGCCAACCTAGCAGAACATTTTGCTGCCATACGCGCCTCCCAAAGTGCCCGTGAAGCCGAGCTATGTCAAATTTGCCAAGGGGACCCCCAGCGCGAGTTTTCTGAAATTCTGCAAAGTTGGGACCAGGGAAAACTACTGCAAAAGGAAGGCCAGAAAAAACACCCTGGCGCCAATGCCATCATGTCCTAACTAGTATTTCCTTGAAGTGCCAACTTAGCAGAACATTTTGCTGCAAACCGCGCCTCAAAAAAGTGCCCGTGAAGCCGAGCTATGTCATATTTGCCAAGGGGACCCCCAGCGCGCGTTTTCTGAAATTCTGCAAAGTTGGGACCAGGGGAAACTTCTGCAAAAAGAAGGCCAGAAAAAACACCCTGGCGCCAATGCCATCATGTCTTAACTATAATTTCCTTAAAGTGCCAACTTAGCAGAAGATTTTGCTGCAAACCGCGCCTCCTAAAGTGCCCGTGAAGCCGAGCTATGTCAAATTTGCCAAGGGGACCCCCAGCGCGCGTTTTCTGAAATTCTGCAAAGTTGGGACCAGGGGAAACTCCTGCAAAAAGAAGGCCAGAAAAAACACCCTGGCGCATATGCCATCATGTCTTAACTAGGATTTCCTTGAAGTGCCAACCTAGCAGAACATTTTCCTGCAAACCTCGCCTCCCAAAGTGCCCGTGAAGCCGAGCTATGTCAAATTTGCCAAGGGGACCCGCAGCGCGCGTTTTCTGAAATTCTGCAAAGTTGGGACCAGGGGAACCTCCTGCAAAACAAAGGCCAGAAAAAACACCCTGGCGCCAATGCCATCATGTCTTAACTACAATTTCCTTGAAGTGCCAACCTAGCAGAACATTTTGCTGCCATACGCGCCTCCCAAAGTGCCCGTGAAGCCGAGCTATGTCAAATTTGCCAAGGGGACCCCCAGCGCGCGTTTTCTGAAATTCTGCAAAGTTGGGACCAGGGAAAACTACTGCAAAAAGAAGGCCAGAAAAAACACCCTGGCGCCAATGCCATCATGTTCTAACTAGGATTTCCTTAAAGTGCCAACCTAGGAAAACATTTTGCTGCCATACGCGCCTCCCAAAGTGCCCGTGAAGCCGAGCTATGTCAAATTTGCCAAGGGGACCCCCAGCGCGCGTTTTCTGAAATTCTGCAAAGTTTGGACCAGGGAAATCTACTGCAAAAAGAAGGCCAGAAAAAACACCCTGGCGCCAATGCCATCATGTCTTAACTACAATTTCCTTAAAGTGCCAACCTAGCAGAACATTTTACTGCAAACCGCGCCTCCCAAAGTGCCCGTGAAGTCGAGCTATGTCAAATTTGCCAAGGGGACCCCCAGCGCGCGTTTTCTGAAATTCTGCAAAGTTGGGACCAGGGGAAACACCTGCAGAAAGAAGGCCAGAAAAAACTCCCTGGCGCCAGTGTCATGATGTCCTAACTAAAATTTCCTTAAAGTGGCAACCTAGCAGAACATTTTGCTGCAAACTGCGCCTCTTAAAGTGCCCGCGAAGCCGAGCTATGTCAAATTTGCCAAGGGGACCCCCAGCGCGCGTTTTCTGAAATTCTGCAAAGTTGGGACCAGGGGAAACTCCTGCAAAAAGAAGGCCAGAAAAAACACCCTGGCGCCAATGCCATCATGTCGTAACTATTATTTCCTTCAAGTGCCAACCTAGCAGAACATTTTGCTGCAAACCGCGCCTCTTAAAGTGCCCGTGAAGCCGAGCTATGTCAAATTTGCCAAGGGGACCCCCAGCGCGCGTTTTCTGAAATTCTGCAAAGTTGGGACCAGGGAAAGCTACTGCAAAGAGAAGGCCAGAAAAAACACCCTGGCGCCAATGCCATCATGTCCTAACAAGGATTTCCTTAAAGTGGCAACCTAGCAGAACATTTTGCTGCAAACTGCGCCTCTTAAAGTGCCCGTGAAGCCGAGCTATGTCAAATTTGCCAAGGGGACCCCCAGCGCGCGTTTTCTGAAATTCTGCAAAGTTGGGACCAGGGAAAACAACTGCAAAAAGAAGGCCAGGAAAAACACCCTGGCGCCAATGTCATCATGTCCTAACTAAAATTTCCTTGAAGTGCCAACCTAGCAAAACATTTTGCTGCAAACCGCGCCTCCCAAAGTGCCCGTGAAGCCGAGCTATGTCAAATTTGCCAAGGGGACCCCCAGCGCGCGTTTTCTGAAATTCCGCAAAGTTGGGACCAAGGGAAACTCCTGCAAAAAGAAGGCCAGAAAAAACACCCTGGCGCCAATGCCATCATGTCCTTACTATCATTTCCTTCAAGTGCCAACCTAGCAAAACATTTTGCTGCAAACCGCGCCTCTTAAAGTGCCCGTGAAGCCGAGCTATGTCAAATTTGCCAAGGGGACCCCCAGCGCGCGTTTTCTGAAATTCTGCAAAGTTGGGACCAGGGAAATCTACTTCAAAAAGAGGGCCAGGAAAAACACCCTGGCGCCAATGCCATCATGTCCTAACTAGAATTTCTTTACAGTGCCAACCTAGCACAACATTTTACTGCAAACCGCGCCTCCCAAAGTGCCCGTGAAGCCGAGCTATGTCAAATTTGCCAAGGGGACCCCCAGCGCGCGTTTTCTGAAATTCTGCAAAGTTGGGACCAGGGGAAACTCTTGCAAAAACAAGGCCAAAAAAACATTCTGCCGCCAATGCCATCATGTCCTAACTACGATTTCCTTCAAGTGCCAACTTAGCGGAACATTTTGCTGCAAACCGCGCCTCTTAAAGTGCCCGTGAAGCCGAGCTATGTCAAATTTGCCAAGGGGACCCCCAGCGCGCGTTTTCTGAAATTCTGCAGAGTTTGGACCAGGGAAATCTACTGCAAAAAGAAGGCCAGAAGAAACACCCTGGCGCAAATGCCATCATGTCCTAACTAGAACTTCCTTAAAGTGCCAACCTAGCAGAACATTTTGCTGCAAACCGCGCCTCCCAAAGTGCCCGTGAAGCCGAGCTATGTCAAATTTGCCAAGGGGACCCCCAGCGCGCGTTTTCTGAAATTCTGCAAAGTTGGGACCAGGGGAAACTCTTGCAAAAAGAAGGCCAGAAAAAACACCCTAGCGCCAATGCCATCATGTCCTAACTACAATTTCCTTAAAGTGCCAACTTAGCGGAACATTTTGCTGCAAACCGCGCCTCTTAAAGTGCCCGTGAAGCCGAGCTATGTCAAATTTGCCAAGGGGACCCCCAGCGCGCGTTTCCTGAAATTCTGCAAAGTTTGGACCAGGGAAATCTACTGCAAAAAGAAGGCCAGAAAAAACACCCTGGCGCAAATGCCATCATGTCCTAACTAGAATTTCCTTGAAGTGCCAACCTAGCAGAACATTTTGCTGCAAACCGCGCCTCCCAAAGTGCCCGTGAAGCCGAGCTATGTCAAATTTGCCAAGGGGACCCCAAGCGCGTTTTCTGAAATTCTGCAAAGTTGGGACCAGGGGAAACTCCTGCAAAAAGAAGGCCAGAAAAAACACCCTAGCGCCAATGCCATCATGTCCTAACTACAATTTCCTTTAAGTGCCAACTTAGCGGAACATTTTGCTGCAAACCGCGCCTCTTAAAGTGCCCGTGAAGCCGAGCTATGTCAAATTTGCCAAGGGGACCCCCAGCGCGCGTTTTCTGAAATTCTGCAAAGTTTGGACCAGGGAAATCTACTGCAAAAAGAAGGCCAGAAAAAACACCCTGGCGCAAATGCCATCATGTTCTAACTAGAATTTCCTTGAAGTGCCAACCTAGCAGAACATTTTGCTGCAAACCGCGCCTCCCAAAGTGCCCGTGAAGCCGAGCTATGTCAAATTTGCCAAGGGAACCCCCAGCGCGCGTTTTCTGAAATTCTGCATAGTTGGGACCAGGAGAAACACCTGCAAAAAAAAGGCCAGAAAAAACACCCTGGCGCCAATGCCATCATGTGCTAACTAGGATTTCCTTGAAGTGGCAACCTAGCAGAACATTTTGCTGCAAACTGCGCCTCTTAAAGTGCCCGTGAAGCCGAGCTATGTCAAGTTTGCCAAGGGGACCCCCAGCGCGCGTTTTCTGAAATTCTGCAAAGTTGAAACCAGGGAAAACAACTGCAAAAAGAAGGCCAGAAAAAACACCCTGGCGCCAGTGTCATCATGTCCTAACTAAAATTTCCTTGAAGTGCCAACCAAGCAGAAAATTTTGCTGCAAACCGCGCCTCCCAAAGTGCCCGTGAAGCCGAGCTATGTCAAATTTGCCAAGGGGACCCGCAGCGCGCGTTTTCTGAAATTCTGCAAAGTTGGGACCAGGGGAAACTCCTGCAAAAAGAAGGCCAGAAAAAACACCCTGGCGCCAATGCCATCATGTCTTAACTATCATTTCCTTCAAGTACCAACCTAGCAGAACATTTTGCTGCAAACCGCGCCTCTTAAAGTGCCCGTGAAGCCGAGCTATGTCAAATTTGCCAAGGAGACCCCCAGCGCGCGTTTTCTGAAATTCTGCAAAGTTTGGACCAGGGAAATCTACTGCAAAAAGAAGGCCAGAAAAAACACCCTGGCGCAAATGCCATCATGTCCTAACTTGAACTTCCTTCAAGTGCCAACCTAGCAGAACATTTTGCTGCAAACCGCGCCTCCCAAAGTGCCCGTGAAGCCGAGCTATGTCAAATTTGCCAAGGGGACCCCCAGCGCGCGTTTTCTGAAATTCTGCAAAGTTGGGACCAGGGGAAACTCTTGCAAAAAGAAGGCAAGAAAAAAACACCCTGGCGCCAATGCCATCATGTTCTAACTACAATTTCCTTCAAGTACCAACCTAGCGGAACATTTTGCTGCAAACCGCGCCTCTTAAAGTGCCCGTGAAGCCGAGCTATGTCAAATTTTCCAAGGGGACCCCCAGCGCGCGTTTTCTGAAATTCTGCAAAGTTTGGACCAGGGAAATCTACTGCAAATAGAAGGCCAGAAAAAACACCCTGGCGCCAATGCCATCATGTCCTAACTAGAATTTCCTTAAAGTGCCAACCTAGCAGAACATTTTACTGCAAACCGCGCCTCCCAAAGTGCCCGTGAAGTCGAGCTATGTCAAATTTGCCAAGGGGACCCCCAGCGCGCGTTTTCTGAAATTCTGCAAAGTTGGGACCAGGGGAAACACCTGCAAAAAGAAGGCCAGAAAAAACACCCTGGCGCCAGTGTCATGATGTCCTAACTAAAATTTCCTTAAAGTGGCAATCTAGCAGAACATTTTGCTGCAAACTGCGCCTCTTAAAGTGCCCGCGAAGCCGAGCTATGTCAAATTTGCCAAGGGGACCCCCAGCGCGCGTTTTCTGAAATTCTGCAAAGTTGGGACCAGGGGAAACTCCTGCAAAAAGAAGGCCAGAAAAAACACCCTGGCGCCAATGCCATCATGACCTAACTATCATTTCCTTCAAGTGCCGACCTAGCAGAACATTTTGCTGCAAACCGCGCCTCTTAAAGTGCCCGTGAAGCCGAGCTATGTCAAATTTGCCAAGGGGACCCCCAGCGCGCGTTTTCTGAAATTCTGCAAAGTTGGGACCAGGGAAAGCTACTGCAAAGAGAAGGCCAGAAAAAACACCCTGGCGCCAATGCCATCATGTCCTAACAAAAATTTCCTTAAAGTGGCAACCTAGCAGAACATTTTGCTGCAAACTGCGCCTCTTAAAGTGCCCGTGAAGCCGAGCTATGTCAAATTTGCCAAGGGGACCCCCAGCGCGCGTTTTCTGAAATTCTGCAAAGTTGGGACCAGGGAAAACAACTGCAAAAAGAAGGCCAGGAAAAACACCCTCGCGCCAATGTCATCATGTCCTAACTAAAATTTCCTTGAAGTGCCAACCTAGCAAAACATTTTGCTGCAAACCGCGCCTCCCAAAGTGCCCGTGAAGCCGAGCTATGTCAAATTTGCCAAGGGGACCCCCAGCGCGCGTTTTCTGAAATTCCGCAAAGTTGGGACCAAGGGAAACTCCTGCAAAAAGAAGGCCAGAAAAAACACCCTGGCGCCAATGCCATCATGTCCTTACTATCATTTCCTTCAAGTGCCTACCTAGCAAAACATTTTGCTGCAAACCGCGCCTCCCAAAGTGCCCGTGAAGCCGAGCTATGTCAAATTTGCCAAGGGGACCCCCAGCGCGCGTTTTCTGAAATTCTGCAAAGTTTGGACCAGGGAAATCTACTTCAAAAAGAGGGCCAGGAAAAACACCCTGGCGCAAATGCCATCATGTCCTAACTAGAATTTCTTTACAGTGCCAACCTAGCAGAACATTTTGCTGCAAACCGCGCCTCCCAAAGTGCCCGTGAAGCCGAGCTATGTCAAATTTGCCAAGGGGACCCCCAGCGCGCGTTTTCTGAAATTCTGCAAAGTTTGGACCAGGGAAATCTACTGCAAAAAGAAGGCCAGAAAAAACACCCTGGCGCAAATGCCATCATGTCCTAACTAGAATTTCCTTAAAGTGCCAACCTAGCAGAACATTTTGCTGCAAACCGCGCCTCCCAAAGTGCCCGTGAAGCCGAGCTATGTCAAATTTGCCAAGGGGACCCCCAGCGCGCGTTTTCTGAAATTCTGCAAAGTTGGGACCAGGGGAAACTCTTGCAAAAAGAAGGCCAGAAAAAACACCCTAGCGCCAATGCCATCATGTCCTAACTACAATTTCCTTCAAGTGCCAACTTAGCGGAACATTTTGCTGCAAACCGCGCCTCTTAAAGTGCCCGTGAAGCCGAGCTATGTCAAATTTGCCAAGGGGACCCCCAGCGCGCGTTTTCTGAAATTCTGCAAAGTTTGGACCAGGGAAATCTACTGCAAAAAGAAGGCCAGAAAAAACACCCTGGCGCAAATGCCATCATGTCCTAACTAAAATTTCCTTGAAGTGCCAACCTAGCAGAACATTTTGCTGCAAACCGCGCCTCCCAAAGTGCCCGTGAAGCCGAGCTATGTCAAATTTGCCAAGGGGACCCCCAGCGCGCGTTTTCTGAAATTCTGCAAAGTTGGGACCAGGGGAAACTCTTGCAAAAAGAAGGCCAGAAAAAACACCCTAGCGCCAATGCCATCATGTCCTAACTACAATTTCCTCCAAGTGCCAACTTAGCGGAACATTTTGCTGCAAACCGCGCCTCTTAAAGTGCCCGTGAAGCCGAGCTATGTCAAATTTGCCAAGGGGACCCCCAGCGCGCGTTTCCTGAAATTCTGCAAAGTTTGGACCAGGGAAATCTACTGCAAAAAGAAGGCCAGAAAAAACACCCTGGCGCAAATGCCATCATGTCCTAACTAGAATTTCCTTGAAGTGTCAACCTAGCAGAACATTTTGCTGCAAACCGCGCCTCCCAAAGTGCCCGTGAAGCCGAGCTATGTCAAATTTGCCAAGGGGACCCCCAGCGCGCGTTTTCTGAAATTCTGCAAAGTTGGGACCAGGGGAAACTCTTGCAAAAAGAAGGCCAGAAAAAACACCCTAGCGCCAATGCCATCATGTCCTAACTACAATTTCCTTCAAGTGCTAACTTAGCGGAACATTTTGCTGCAAACCGCGCCTCTTAAAGTGCCCGTGAAGCCGAGCTATGTCAAATTTGCCAAGGGGACCCCCAGCGCGCGTTTTCTGAAATTCTGCAAAGTTTGGACCAGGGAAATCTACTGCAAAAAGAAGGCCAGAAAAAACACCCTGGCGCAAATGCCATCATGTCCTAACTAAAATTTCCTTGAAGTGCCAACCTAGCAGAACATTTTGCTGCAAACCGCGCCTCCCAAAGTGCCCGTGAAGCCGAGCTATGTCAAATTTACCAAGGGGACCCCCAGCGCGCGTTTTCTGAAATTCTGCAAAGTTGGGACCAGGGGAAACTCTTGCAAAAAGAAGGCCACAAAAAACACCCTGGCGCCAATGCCATCATGTCCTAACTACAATTTCCTTCAAGTGCCAACCTAGCGGAAGATTTTGCTGCAAACCGCGCCTCTTAAAGTGCCCGTGAAGCCGAGCTATGTCAAACTTGCCAAGGGGACCCCCAGCGCGCGTTTTCTGAAATTCTGCAAAGTTTGGACCAGGGAAATCTACTGCAAAAAGAAGGCCAGAAAAAACACCCTGGCGCAAATGCCATCATGTTCTAACTAGAATTTCCTTGAAGTGCCAACCTAGCAGAACATTTTGCTGCAAACCGCGCCTCCCAAAGTGCCCGTGAAGCCGAGCTATGTCAAATTTGCCAAGGGGACCCCAAGCGCGCGTTTTCTCAAATTCTGCAAAGTTGGGACCAGGGGAAACTCTTGCAAAAAGAAGGCCAGAAAAAACACCCTGGCGCCAATGCCATCATGTCCTAACTACAATTTCCTTCAAGTGCCAACCTAGCGGAAGATTTTGCTGCAAACCGCGCCTCTTAAAGTGCCCGTGAAGCCGAGCTATGTCAAATTTGCCAAGGGGACCCCCAGCGCGCGTTTTCTGAAATTCTGCAAAGTTTGGACCAGGGAAATCTACTGCAAAAAGAAGGCCAGAAAAAACACCCTGGCGCAAATGCCATCATGTTCTAACTACAATTTCCTTGAAGTGCCAACCTAGCAGAACATTTTGCTGCAAACCGCGCCTCCCAAAGTGCCCGTGAAGCCGAGCTATGTCAAATTTGCCAAGGGGACCCCCAGCGCGCGTTTTCTCAAATTCTGCATAGTTGGGACCAGGGGAAACACCTGCAAAAAGAAGGCCAGAAAAAACACCCTGGCGCCAATGCCATCATGTGCTAACTAGGATTTCCTTAAAGTGGCAACCTAGCAGAACATTTTGCTGCAAACTGCGCCTCTTAAAGTGTCCGTGAAGCCGAGCTATGTCAAATTTGCCAAGGGGACCCCCAGCGCGCGTTTTCTGAAATTCTGCAAAGTTGAAACCAGGGAAAACAACTGCAAAAAGAAGGCCAGAAAAAACACCCTGGCGCCAGTGTCATCATGTCCTAACTATCATTTCCTTCAAGTGCCAACCTAGCAGAACATTTTGCTGCAAACCGCGCCTCTTAAAGTGCCCGTGAAGCCGAGCTATGTCAAATTTGCCAAGGGGACCCCCAGCGCGCGTTTTCTGAAATTCTGCAAAGTTGGGACCAGGGGAAACTCCTGCAAAAAGAAGGCCAGAAAAAACACCCTGGCGCCAATGCCATCATGTCCTAACTATCATTTCCTTGAAGTACCAACCTAGCAGAACATTTTGCTGCAAACCGCGCCTCTTAAAGTGCCCGTGAAGCCGAGCTATGTCAAATTTGCCAAGGGGACCCCCAGCGCGCGTTTTCTGAAATTCTGCAAAGTTGGGACCAGGGAAAGCTACTGCAAACAGAAGGCCCGAAAAAACACCCTGGGGCCAATGCCATCATGTCCTAACTATAATTTCCTTCAAGTGCCAACCTAGCAGAACATTTTGCTGCAAACCGCGCCTCTTAAAGTGCCCGTGAAGCCGCGCTATGTCAAATTTGCCAAGGGGACCCCCAGCGCGCGTTTTCTGAAATTCTGCAAAGTTGGGACCAGGGAAAACAACTGCAAAAAGAAGGCCAAAGAAAAACACCCTGGCGCCAATGTTATCATGTCCTAACTATAATTTCCTTAAAGTGCTAACCTAGCAAAACATTTTGCTGCAAACCGCGCCTCCCAAAGTGCCCGTGAAGCCGAGCTATGTCAAATTTTCCAAGGGGACCCCCAGCGCGCGTTTTCTGAAATTCTGCAAAGTTGGGACCAGGGAAATCTACTTCAAAAAGAGGGCCAGAAAAAACACCCTGGCGCCAATGCCATCATGTCTTAACTTAAATTTCTTTAAAGTGCCAACCTAGCAGAACATTTTGCTGCAAACCGCGCCTCCCAAAGTCCCCGTGAAGCCGAGCTATGTCAAATTTGCCAAGGGGACCCCCAGCGCGCGTTTTCTGAAATTCTGCAAAGTTGGGACCAGGGGAAACTCTTGCAAAAACAAGGCCAAAAAAAAACACCCTGCCGCCAATGCCATCATGTCCTAAGTACGATTTCCTTCAAGTGCCATCCTAGCGGAACATTTTGCTGCAAACCGCGCCTCTTAAAGTGCCCGTGAAGCCGAGCTATGTCAAATTTGCCAAGGGGACCCCCAGCGCGCGTTTTCTGAAATTCTGCAAAGTTTGGATTAGGGAAATCTACTGCAAAAAGAAGGCCAAAAAAAACACGTTGGCGCCAATGCCATCATGTCCTAACTACAATTTCCTTAAAGTGCCAACCTAGCAGAACATTTTGCTGCAAACCCCGCCTCCCAAAGTGCCCGTGAAGCCGAGCTATGTCAAATTTGCCAAGGGGACCCCCAGCGCGCGTTTTCTGAAATTCTGCATAGTTGGGACCAGGGGAAACACCTGCAAAAAGAAGGCCAGAAAAAACACCCTGGCGCCAATGCCATCATGTGCTAACTAGGATTTCCTTGAAGTGGCAATCTAGCAGAACATTTTGCTGCAAACTGCGCTTCTTAAAGTGCCCGTGAAGCCGAGCTATGTCAAATTTGCCAAGGGGACCCCCAGCGCGCGTTTTCTGAAATTCTGCATAGTTGGGACCAGGGGAAACACCTGCAAAAAGAAGGCCAGAAAAAACACCCTGGCGCCAATGCCATCATGTCCTAACTATCATTTCCTTCAAGTGCCAACCTAGCAGAACATTTTGCTGCAAACCGCGCCTCTTAAAGTGCCCGTGAAGCCGAGCTATGTCAAATTTGCCAAGGGGACCCCCAGCGCGCGTTTTCTGAAATTCTGCAAAGTTGGGACCAGGGAAAGCTACTGCAAACAGAAGGCCCAAAAAAACACCCTGGCGCCAATGCCATCATGTCCTAATTATAATTTCCTTCAAGTGCCAACCTAGCAGAACATTTTGCTGCAAACTGCGCCTCTTAAAGTGCCCGTGAAGCCGAGCTATGTCAAATTTGCCAAGGGGACCCCCAGCGCGCGTTTTCTGAAATTCTGCAAAGTTAGGACCAGGGAAAACAACTGCAAAAAGAAGGCCAGGAAAAACACCCTGGCGCCAATGTCATCATGTCCTAACTATAATTTCCTTAAAGTGCCAACCTAGCAAAACATTTTGCTGCAAACCGCGCCTCTTAAAGTGCCCGTGAAGCCGAGCTATGTCAAATTTGCCAAGGGGACCCCCAGCGCGCGTTTTCTGAAATTCTGCAAAGTTGGGACCAGGGAAAACAACTGCAAAAAGAAGGCCAGAAAAAACACCCTGGCGCCAGTGTCATGATGTCCTAACTAAAATTTCCTTGAAGTGGCAACCTAGCAGAACATTTTGCTGCAAACTGCGCCTCTTAAAGTTCCCGCGAAGCCGAGCTATGTCAAATTTGCCGAGGGGACCCCCAGCGCGCGTTTTCTGAAATTCTGCAAAGTTGGGACCAGGGGAAACTCCTGCAAAAAGCAGGCCAGAAAAAACACCCTGGCGCCAATGCCATCATGTCCTAACTATCATTTCCTTCAAGTGCCAACCTAGCAGAACATTTTGCTGCAAACCGCGCCTCTTAAAGTGCCCGTGAAGCCGAGCTATGTCAAATTTGCCAAGGGGACCCCCAGCGCGCGTTTTCTGAAATTCTGCAAAGTTGGGACCAGGGAAAGCTACTGCAAAAAGAAGGCCAAAAAAAACACCCTGGCGCCAATGCCATCATGTCCTAACTAGAATTTCCTTGAAGTCGCAACCTAGCAGAACATTTTGCTGCAAACTGCGCCTCTTAAAGTGCCCGTGAAGCCGAGCTATGTCAAATTTGCCAAGGGGACCCCCAGCGCGCGTTTTCTGAAATTCTGCAAAGTTGGGACCAGGGAAAACAACTGCAAAAAGAAGGCCAGGAAAAACACCCTGGCGCCAATGTCATCATGTCCTAACTAAAATTTCCTTGAAGTGCCAACCAAGCAAAACATTTTGCTGCAAACCGCGCCTCCCAAAGTGCCCGTGAAGCCGAGCTATGTCAAATTTGCCAAGGGGACCCCCAGCGCGCGTTTTCTGAAATTCTGCAAAGTTGGGACCAAGGGAAACTCCTGCAAAAAGAAGGCCAGAAAAAACACCCTGGCGCCAATGCCATCATGTCCTTACTATCATTTCCTTTAAGTGCCAACCTAGCAAAACATTTTGCTGCAAACCGCGCTTCCCAAAGTGCCCGTGAAGCCGAGCTATGTCAAATTTGCCAAGGGGACCCCCAGCGCGCGTTTTCTGAAATTCTCCAAAGTTGGGACCAGGGAAAGCTACTGCAAAAAGAAGGCCAGAAAAAACACCCTGGCGCCAATGCCATCATGTCCTAACTAGAATGTCTTTAAAGTGCCAACCTAGCAAAACATTTTGTTGCAAACCGCGCCTCTTAAAGTGCCCGTGAAACCGAGCTATGTCAAATTTGCCAAGGGGACCCCCAGCGCGCGTTTTCTGAAATTCTGCAAAGTTGGGACCAGGGAAATCTACTTCAAAAAGAGGGCCAGAAAAAACACCCTGGCGCCAATGCCATCATGTCCTAACTAGAATTTCTTTAAAGTGCCAACCTAGCAGAACATTTTGCTGCAAACCGCGCCTCCCAAAGTGCCCGTGAAGCCGAGCTATGTCAAATTTGCCAAGGGGACCCCCAGCACGCGTTTTCTGAAATTCTGCATAGTTGGGACCAGGGGAAACTCTTGCAAAAACAAGGCCAAAAAAAAACACCCTGCCGCCAATGCCATCATGTCCTAACTACAATTTCCTTCAAGTGCCAACCTAGCGAAACAATTTGCTGCAAACCGCGCCTCTTAAAGTGCCCGTGAAGCCGAGCTATGTCAAATTTGCCAAGGGGACCCCCAGCGCGCGTTTTCTGAAATTCTGCAAAGTTTGGACCAGGGAAATCTACTGCAAAAAGAAGGCCAAAAAAACACCCTGGCGCCAATGCCATCATGTCCTAACTAGAATTTCCTTGAAGTCGCAACCTAGCAGAACATTTTGCTGCAAACTGCGCCTCTTAAAGTGCCCGTGAAGCCGAGCTATGTCAAATTTGCCAAGGGGACCCCCAGCGCGCGTTTTCTGAAATTCTGCAAAGTTGGGACCAGGGAAAACAACTGCAAAAAGAAGGCCAGGAAAAACACCCTGGCGCCAATGTCATCATGTCCTAACTAAACTTTCCTTGAAGTGCCAACCAAGCAAAACATTTTGCTGCAAACCGCGCCTCCCAAAGTGCCCGTGAAGCCGAGCTATGTCAAATTTGCCAAGGGGACCCCCAGCGCGCGTTTTCTGAAATTCTGCAAAGGTGGGACCAAGGGAAACTCCTGCAAAAAGAAGGCCAGAAAAAACGCCCTGGCGCCAATGCCATCATGTCCTTACTATCATTTCCTTTAAGTGCCAACCTAGCAAAACATTTTGCTGCAAACCGCGCCTCCCAAAGTGCCCGTGAAGCCGAGCTATGTCAAATTTGCCAAGGGGACCCCCAGCGCGCGTTTTCTGAAATTCTGCAAAGTTGGGACCAGGGAAAGCTACTGCAAAAAGAAGGCCAGAAAAAACACCCTGGCGCCAATGCCATCATGTCCTAACTAGAATGTCTTTAAAGTGCCAACCTAGCAAAACATTTTGTTGCAAACCGCGCCTCTTAAAGTGCCCGTGAAACCGAGCTATGTCAAATTTGCCAAGGGGACCCCCAGCGCGCGTTTTCTGAAATTCTGCAAAGTTGGGACCAGGGAAATCTACTTCAAAAAGAGGGCCATAAAAAACACCCTGGCGCCAATGCCATCATGTCCTAACTAGAATTTCTTTAAAGTGCCAACCTAGCAGAACATTTTGCTGCAAACCGCGCCTCCCAAAGTGCCCGTGAAGCCGAGCTATGTCAAATTTGCCAAGGGGACCCCCAGCGCGCGTTTTCTGAAATTCTGCAAAGTTGGGACCAGGGGAAACTCTTGCAAAAACAAGGCCAAAAAAAACACCCTGCCGCCAATGCCATCATGTCCTAACTACAATTTCCTTCAAGTGCCAACCTAGCGAAACAATTTGCTGCAAACCGCGCCTCTTAAAGTGCCCGTGAAGCCGAGCTATGTCAAATTTGCCAAGGGGACCCCCAGCGCGCGTTTTCTGAAATTCTGCAAAGTTTGGACCAGGGAAATCTACTGCAAAAAGAAGGCCAGAAAAAACACCCTGGCGCCAATGCCATCATGTCCTAACTACAATTTCCTTAAAGTCCCAACCTAGCAGAACATTTTGCTGCAAACCGCGCCTCCCAAAGTGCCCGTGAAGCCGAGCTATGTCAAATTTGCCAAGGGGACCCCCAGCGCGCGTTTTCTGAAATTTTGCAAAGTTGGGACCAGGGGAAACACCTGCAAAAAGAAGGCCAGAAAAAACACCCTGGCGCCAATGCCATCATGTGCTAACTAAAATTTCCTTGAAGTGGCAACCTAGCAGAACATTTTGCTGCAAACTGCGCCTCTTAAAGTGCCCGTGAAGCCGAGCTATGTCAAATTTGCCAAGGGGACCCCCAGCGCGTGTTTTCTGAAATTCTGAAAAGTTGGGACCAGGAAAAACAACTGCAAAAAGAAGGCCAGAAAAAACACCCTGGCGCCAATGCCATCATGTGCTAACTAGGATTTCCTTGAAGTGGCAATCTAGCAGAACATTTTGCTGCAAACTGCGCTTCTTAAAGTGCCCGTGAAGCCGAGCTATGTCAAATTTGCCAAGGGGACCCCCAGCGCGCGTTTTCTGAAATTCTGCATAGTTGGGACCAGGGGAAACACCTGCAAAAAGAAGGCCAGAAAAAACACCCTGGCGCCAATGCCATCATGTCCTAACTATCATTTCCTTCAAGTGCCAACCTAGCAGAACATTTTGCTGCAAACCGCGCCTCTTAAAGTGCCCGTGAAGCCGAGCTATGTCAAATTTGCCAAGGGGACCCCCAGCGCGCGTTTTCTTAAATTCTGGAAAGTTGGGACCAGGGAAAGCTACTGCAAACAAAAGACCCAAAAAAACACCCTGGCGCCAATGCCATCATGTCCTAATTATAATTTCCTTCAAGTGCCAACCTAGCAGAACATTTTGCTGCAAACTGCGCCTCTTAAAGTGCCCGTGAAGCCGAGCTATGTCAAATTTGCCAAGGGGACCCCCAGCGCGCGTTTTCTGAAATTCTGCAAAGTTGGGACCAGGGAAAACAACTGCAAAAAGAAGGCCAGGAAAAACACCCTGGCGCCAATGTCATCATGTCCTAACTATAATTTCCTTAAAGTGCCAACCTAGCAAAAGATTTTGCTGCAAACCGCGCTTCCCAAAGTGCCCGTGAAGCCGAGCTATGTCAAATTTGCCAAGGGGACCCCCAGCGCGCGTTTTCTGAAATTCTGCAAAGTTGGGACCAGGGGAAACACCTGCAAAAAAAAGGCCAGAAAAAACACCCTGGCACCAATGCCATCATGTGCTAACTAGAATTTCGTTGAAGTGGCAACCTAGCAAAAAATTTTGCTGCAAACTGCGCCTCTTAAAGTGCCCGTGAAGCCGAGCTATGTCAAATTTGCCAAGGGGACCCCCAGCGCGCGTTTTCTGAAATTCTGCAAAGTTGGGACCAGGGAAAACAACTGCAAAAAGAAGGCCAGAAAAAACACCCTGGCGCCATTGTCATGATGTCCTAACTAAAATTTCCTTGAAGTGGCAACCTAGCAGAACATTTTGCTGCAAACTGCGCTTCTTAAAGTGCCCGCGAGGCCGAGCTATGTCAAATTTGCCAAGGGGACCCCCAGCGCGCGTTTTCTGAAATTCTGCAAAGTTGGGACCAGGGGAAACTCCTGCAAAAAGAAGGCCAAAAAATACACCCTGGCGCCAATGCCATCATGTCCTAACTATCATTTCCTTCAAGTGCCAACCTAGCAGAACATTTTGCTGCAAACCGCGCCTCTTAAAGTGCCCGTGAAGCCGAGTTATGTCAAATTTGCCAAGGGGACCCCCAGCGCGCGTTTTCTGAAATTCTGCAAAGTTGGGACCAGGGAAAGCTACTGCAAAAAGAAGGCCAGAAAAAACACCCTGGCGCCAATGCCATTATGTCCGAACTAGAATTTCCTTAAAGTGCCAACCTAGCAGAACATTTTGCTGCAAACCGCGGCTCCCAAAGTGCCCGTGAAGCCTAGCTATGTCAAATTTGCCAAGGGGACCCCCAGCGCGCGTTTTCTGAAATTCTGCATAGTTGGGACCAGGGGAAACACCTGCAAAAAGAAGGCCAAAAAAAACACCCTGGCGCCAATGCCATCATGTGCTAACTAGGATTTCCTTGAAGTGGCAACCTAGCAGGACATTTTGCTGCAAACTGCGCCTCTTAAAGTGCCCGTGAAGCCGAGCTATGTCAAATTTGCCAAGGGGACCCCCAGCGCGCGTTTTCTGAAATTCTGCAAAGTTGAAACCAGGGAAAACAACTGCAAAAAGAAGGCCAGAAAAAACACCCTGGCGCCAGTGTCATCATGTCCTAACTAAGATTTCCTTGAAGTGCCAACCTAGCAAAAAATTTTGCTGCAAACCGCGCCTCCCAAAGTGCCCGTGAAGCCGAGCTATGTCAAATTTGCCAAGGGGACCCCCAGCGCGCGTTTTCTGAAATTCTGCAAAGTTGGGACCAGGGGAAACTCCTGCAAAAAGAAGGCCAGAAAAAACACCCTGGCGCCAATGCCATCATGTCTTAACTATAATTTCCTTCAAGTGCCAACCTAGCAGAACATTTTGCTGCAACCTGCGCCTCTTAAAGTGCCCGTGAAGCCGAGCTATGTCAAATTTTCCAAGGGGACCCCCAGCGCGCGTTTTCTGAAATTCTGCAAAGTTGGGACCAGGGAAAACAACTGCAAAAAGAAGGCCAGGAAAAACACCCTGGCGCCAATGTCATCATGTCGTAACTATAATTTCCTTAAAGTGCCAACCTAGCAAAACATTTTGCTGCAAACCGCGCCTCCCAAAGTGCCCGTGAAGCCGAGCTATGTCAAATTTGCCAAGGGGACCCCCAGCGCGCGTTTTCTGAAATTCTGCAAAGTTGGGACCAGGGGAAACTCCTGCAAAAAGAAGGCCAGAAAAAACACCCTGGCGCCAATGCCATCATGTGCTAACTAGAATTTCGTTGAAGTGGCAACCTAGCAGAACATTTTTCTGCAAACTGCGCCTCTTAAAGTGCCCGTGAAGCCGAGCTATGTCAAATTTGCCAAGGGGACCCCCAGCGCGCGTTTTCTGAAATTCTGCAAAGTTGGGACCAGGGAAAACAACTGCAAAAAGAAGGCCAGAAAAAACACCCTGGCGCCAGTGTCATGATGTCCTAACTAAAATTTCCTTGAAGTGGCAACCTAGCAGAACATTTTGCTGCAAACTGCGCCTCTTAAAGTTCCCGCGAAGCCGAGCTATGTCAAATTTGCCAAGGGGACCCCCAGCGCGCGTTTTCTGAAATTCTGCAAAGTTGGGACCAGGGGAAACTCCTGCAAAAAGAAGGCCAGAAAAAACACCCTGGCGCCAATGCCATCATGTCCTAACTATCATTTCCTTCAAGTGCCAACCTAGCAGAACATTTTGCTGCAAACCGCGCCTCTTAAAGTGCCCGTGAAGCCGAGCTATGTCAAATTTGCCAAGGGGACCCCCAGCGTGCGTTTTCTGAAATTCTGCAAAGTTGGGACCAGGGAAAGCTACTGCAAAAAGAAGGCCAAAAAAAACACCCTGGCGCCAATGCCATCATGTCCTAACTAGAATTTCCTTGAAGTGGCAACCTAGCAGAACATTTTGCTGCAAACTGCGCCTCTTAAAGTGCCGTGAAGCCGAGCTATGTCAAATTTGCCAAGGGGACCCCCAGCGCGCGTTTTCTGAAATTCTGCAAAGTTGGGACCAGGGATAAAAACTGCAAAAAGAAGGCCAGGAAAAACACCCTGGCGCCAATGTCATCATGTCCTAACTAAAATTTCCTTGAAGTGCCAACCAAGCAAAACATTTTGCTGCAAACCGCGCCTCCCAAAGTGCCCGTGAAGCCGAGCTATGTCAAATTTGCCAAGGGGACCCCCAGCGCGCGTTTTCTGAAATTCTGCAAAGTTGGGACCAAGGGAAACTCTTGCAAAAAGAAGGCCAGAAAAAACACCCTGGCGCCAATGCCATCATGTTCTTTTTATCATTTCCTTTAAGTGCCAACCTAGCAAAACATTTTGCTGCAAACCGCGCCTCCCAAAGTGCCCGTGAAGCCGAGCTATGTCAAATTTGCCAAGGGGACCCCCAGCGCGCGTTTTCTGAAATTCTGCAAAGTTGGGACCAGGGAAAGCTACTGCAAAAAGAAGGCCAGAAAAAACACCCTGGCGCCAATGCCATCATGTTCTAACTAGAATGTCTTTAAAGTGCCAACCTAGCAAAACATTTTGTTGCAAACCGCGCCTCTTAAAGTGCCCGTGAAACCGAGCTATGTCAAATTTGCCAAGGGGACCCCCAGCGCGCGTTTTCTGAAATTCTGCAAAGTTGGGACCAGGGAAATCTACTTCAAAAAGAGGGCCAGAAAAAACACCCTGGCGCCAATGCCATCATGTCCTAACTAGAATTTCTTTAAAGTGCCAACCTAGCAGAACATTTTGCTGCAAACCGCGCCTCCCAAAGTGCCCGTGAAGCCGAGCTATGTCAAATTTGCCAAGGGGACCCCCAGCGCGCGTTTTCTGAAATTCTGCAAAGTTGGGACCAGGGGAAACTCTTGCAAAAACAAGGCCAAAAAAAAACACCCTGCCGCCAATGCCATCATGTCCTAACTACAATTTCCTTCAAGTGCCAACCTAGCAAAACAATTTGCTGCAAACCGCGCCTCTTAAAGTGCCCGTGAAGCCGAGCTATGTCAAATTTGCCAAGGGGACCCCCAGCGCGCGTTTTCTGAAATTCTACAAAGTTTGGACCAGGGAAATCTACTGCAAAAAGAAGGCCAGAAAAAACACGCTGGCGCCAATGCCATCATGTCCTAACTAGAATTTCCTTAAAGTCCCAACCTAGCAGAACATTTTGCTGCAAACCGCGCCTCCCAAAGTGCCCGTGAAGCCGAGCTATGTCAAATTTGCCAAGGGGACCCCCAGCGCGCGTTTTCTGAAATTCTGCAAAGTTGGGACCAGGGGAAACACCTGCAAAAAGAAGGCCAGAAAAAACACCCTGGCGCCAATGCCATCATGTGCTAACTAAAATTTCCTTCAAGTGGCAACCTAGCAGAACATTTTGCTGCAAACTGCGCCTCTTAAAGTGCCCGTGAAGCCGAGCTATGTCAAATTTGCCAAGGGGACCCCCAGCGCGCGTTTTCTGAAATTCTGAAAAGTTGGGACCAGGAAAAACAACTGCAAAAAGAAGGCCAGAAAAAACACCCTGGCGCCAGTGTCATCATGTCCTATCTAAAATTTCCTTGAAGTGCCAACCTAGCAGAACATTTTGCTGCAAACCGCGCCTCCCAAAGTGCCTGTGAGGGCGAGTTATGTCAAATTTGCCAAGGGGACCCCGAGCGCCCGTTTTCTGAAATTCTGCAAAGTTGGGACCAGGGGAAACCGCTGCAAAAAGAAGGCCAGAAAAAACACCCTGGCGCCAATGCCATCATGTCCTAACTAAAATTTCCTTAAAGTCCCAACCTAGCAGAACATTTTGCTGCAAACCGCGCCTCCCAAAGTGCCCGTGAAGCCGAGCTATGTCAAATTTGCCAAGGGGACCCCCAGCGCGCGTTTTCTGAAATTTTGCAAAGTTGGGACCAGGGGAAACACCTGCAAAAAGAAGGCCAGAAAAAACACCCTGGCGCCAATGCCATCATGTGCTAACTAAAATTTCCTTGAAGTGGCAACCTAGCAGAACATTTTGCTGCAAACTGCGCCTCTTAAAGTGCCCGTGAAGCCGAGCTATGTCAAATTTGCCAAGGGGACCCCCAGCGCGCGTTTTCTGAAATTCTGAAAAGTTGGGATAAGGAAAAACAACTGCAAAAAGAAGGCCAGAAAAAACACCCTGGCGCCAGTGTCATCATGTCCTATCTAAAATTTCCTTAAAGTGCCAACCTAGCAGAACATTTTGCTGCAAACCGCGCCTCCCAAAGTGCCTGTGAGGCCGAGCTATGTCAAATTTGCCAAGGGGACCCCGAGCGCGCGTTTTCTGAAATTCTGCAAAGTTGGGACCAGGGGAAACTCTTGCAAAAAGAACGTCAGAAAACACACCCTAGCGCCAATGCCATCATGTCCTAACTATCATTTCGTTTAAGTGCCAACCTAGCGGAACATTTTGCTGCAAACCGCGCCTCTTAAAGTGCCCGTGAAGCCGAGCTATGTCAAATTTGCCAAGGGGACCCCCAGCGCGCGTTTTCTGAAATTCTGCAAAGTTTGGACCAGGGAAATCTACTGCAAAAAGAAGGCCAGAAAAAACACCCTGGCGCCAATGCCATCATGTCCTAACTAGAATTTCCTTGAAGTGCCACCCTAGCAGAACATTTTGCTGCAAACCGCGCCTCCCAAAGTGCCCGTGAAGCCGAGCTATGTCAAATTTGCCAAGGGGACCCCCAGCGCGCGTTTTCTGAAATTCTGCATAGTTGGGACCAGGGGAAACACCTGCAAAAAGAAGGCCAGAAAAAACACCCTGGCGCCAATGCCATCAGGTGCTAACTAGGATTTCCTTGAAGTGGCAACCTAGCAGAACATTTTGCTGCAAACTGCGCCTCTTAAAGTGCCCGTGAAGCCGAGCTATGTCAAATTTGCCAAGGGGACCCCCAGCGCGCGTTTTCTGAAATTCTGCAAAGTTGGGACCAGGGGAAACTCCTGCAAAAAGAAGGCCAGAAAAAACACCCTGGCGCCAATGCCATCATGTTCTAACTAGAATGTCTTTAAAGTGCCAACCTAGCAAAACATTTTGTTGCAAACCGCGCCTCTTAAAGTGCCCGTGAAACCGAGCTATGTCAAATTTGCCAAGGGGACCCCCAGCGCGCGTTTTCTGAAATTCTGCAAAGTTGGGACCAGGGAAATCTACTTCAAAAAGAGGGCCAGAAAAAACACCCTGGCGCCAATGCCATCATGTCCTAACTAGAATTTCTTTAAAGTGCCAACCTAGCAGAACATTTTGCTGCAAACCGCGCCTCCCAAAGTGCCCGTGAAGCCGAGCTATGTCAAATTTGCCAAGGGGACCCCCAGCGCGCGTTTTCTGAAATTCTGCAAAGTTGGGACCAGGGGAAACTCTTGCAAAAACAAGGCCAAAAAAAAACACCCTGCCGCCAATGCCATCATGTCCTAACTACAATTTCCTTCAAGTGCCAACCTAGCGAAACAATTTGCTGCAAACCGCGCCTCTTAAAGTGCCCGTGAAGCCGAGCTATGTCAAATTTGCCAAGGGGACCCCCAGCGCGCGTTTTCTGAAATTCTGCAAAGTTTGGACCAGGGAAATCTACTGCAAAAAGAAGGCCAGAAAAAACACCCTGGCGCCAATGCCATCATGTGCTAACTAAAATTTCCTTGAAGTGGCAACCTAGCAGAACATTTTGCTGCAAACTGCGCCTCTTAAAGTGCCCGTGAAGCCGAGCTATGTCAAATTTGCCAAGGGGACCCCCAGCGCGCGTTTTCTGAAATTCTGAAAAGTTGGGACCAGGAAAAACAACTGCAAAAAGAAGGCCAGAAAAAACACACTGGCGCCAGTGTCATCATGTCCTATCTAAAATTTCCTTGAAGTGCCAACCTAGCAGAACATTTTGCTGCAAACCGCGCCTCCCAAAGTGCCTGTGAGGGCGAGCTATGTCAAATTTGCCAAGGGGACCCCGAGCGCGCGTTTTCTGAAATTCTGCAAAGTTGGGACCAGGGGAAACCCCTGCAAAAAGAAGGCCAGAAAAAACACCCTGGCGCCAATGCCATCATGTCCTAACTAAAATTTCCTTAAAGTCCCAACCTAGCAGAACATTTTGCTGCAAACCGCGCCTCCCAAAGTGCCCGTGAAGCCGAGCTATGTCAAATTTGCCAAGGGGACCCCCAGCGCGCGTTTTCTGAAATTTTGCAAAGTTGGGACCAGGGGAAACACCTGCAAAAAGAAGGCCAGAAAAAACACCCTGGCGCCAATGCCATCATGTGCTAACTAAAATTTCCTTGAAGTGGCAACCTAGCAGAACATTTTGCTGCAAACTGCGCCTCTTAAAGTGCCCGTGAAGCCGAGCTATGTCAAATTTGCCAAGGGGACCCCCAACGCGCGTTTTCTGAAATTCTGAAAAGTTGGGATAAGGAAAAACAACTGCAAAAAGAAGGCCAGAAAAAACACCCTGGCGCCAGTGTCATCATGTCCTATCTAAAATTTCCTTAAAGTGCCAACCTAGCAGAACATTTTGCTGCAAACCGCGCCTCCCAAAGTGCCTGTGAGGCCGAGCTATGTCAAATTTGCCAAGGGGACCCCGAGCGCGCGTTTTCTGAAATTCTGCAAAGTTGGGACCAGGGGAAACTCTTGCAAAAAGAAGGTCAGAAAACACACCCTAGCGCCAATGCCATCATGTCCTAACTATCATTTCGTTCAAGTGCCAACCTAGCGGAACATTTTGCTGCAAACCGCGCCTCTTAAAGTGCCCGTGAAGCCGAGCTATGTCAAATTTGCCAAGGGGACCCCCAGCGCGCGTTTTCTGAAATTCTGCAAAGTTTGGACCAGGCAAATCTACTGCAAAAAGAAGGCCAGAAAAAACACCCTGGCGCCAATGCCATCATGTCCTAACTAGAATTTCCTTGAAGTGCCACCCTAGCAGAACATTTTGCTGCAAACCGCGCCTCCCAAAGTGCCCGTGAAGCCGAGCTATGTCAAATTTGCCAAGAGGACCCCCAGCGCGCGTTTTCTGAAATTCTGCATAGTTGGGACCAGGGGAAACACCTGCAAAAAGAAGGCCAGAAAAAACACCCTGGCGCCAATGCCATCATGTTCTAACTAGAATGTCTTTAAAGTGCCAACCTAGCAAAACATTTTGTTGCAAACCGCGCGTCTTAAAGTGCCCGTGAAACCGAGCTATGTCAAATTTGCCAAGGGGACCCCCAGCGCGCGTTTTCTGAAATTCTGCAAAGTTGGGACCAGGGAAATCTACTTCAAAAAGAGGGCCAGAAAAAACACCCTGGCGCCAATGCCATCATGTCCTAACTAGAATTTCTTTAAAGTGCCAACCTAGCAGAACATTTTGCTGCAAACCGCGCCTCCCAAAGTGCCCGTGAAGCCGAGCTATGTCAAATTTGCCAAGGGGACCCCCAGCGCGCGTTTTCTGAAATTCTGCAAAGTTGGGACCAGGGGAAACTCTTGCAAAAACAAGGCCAAAAAAAAACACCCTGCCGCCAATGCCATCATGTCCTAACTACAATTTCCTTCAAGTGCCAACCTAGCGAAACAATTTGCTGCAAACCGCGCCTCTTAAAGTGCCCGTGAAGCCGAGCTATGTCAAATTTGCCAAGGGGACCCCCAGCGCGCGTTTTCTGAAATTCTGCAAAGTTTGGACCAGGGAAATCTACTGCAAAAAGAAGGCCAGAAAAAACACCCTGGCGCCAATGCCATCATGTGCTAACTAAAATTTCCTTGAAGTGGCAACCTAGCAGAACATTTTGCTGCAAACTGCGCCTCTTAAAGTGCCCGTGAAGCCGAGCTATGTCAAATTTGCCAAGGGGACCCCCAGCGCGCGTTTTCTGAAATTCTGAAAAGTTGGGACCAGGAAAAACAACTGCAAAAAGAAGGCCAGAAAAAACACCCTGGCGCCAGTGTCATCATGTTTTATCTAAAATTTCCTTGAAGTGCCAACCTAGCAGAACATTTTGCTGCAAACCGCGCCTCCCAAAGTGCCTGTGAGGGCGAGCTATGTCAAATTTGCCAAGGGGACCCCGAGCGCGCGTTTTCTGAAATTCTGCAAAGTTGGGACCAGGGGAAACCCCTGCAAAAAGAAGGCCAGAAAAAACACCCTGGCGCCAATGCCATCATGTCCTAACTAAAATTTCCTTAAAGTCCCAACCTAGCAGAACATTTTGCTGCAAACCGCGCCTCCCAAAGTGCCCGTGAAGCCGAGCTATGTCAAATTTGCCAAGGGAACCCCCAGCGCGCGTTTTCTGAAATTTTGCAAAGTTGGGACCAGGGGAAACACCTGCAAAAAGAAGGCCAGAAAAAACACCCTGGCGCCAATGCCATCATGTGCTAACTAAAATTTCCTTGAAGTGGCAACCTAGCAGAACATTTTGCTGCAAACTGCGCCTCTTAAAGTGCCCGTGAAGCCGAGCTATGTCAAATTTGCCAAGGGGACCCCCAACGCGCGTTTTCTGAAATTCTGAAAAGTTGGGATAAGGAAAAACAACTGCAAAAAGAAGGCCAGAAAAAACACCCTGGCGCCAGTGTCATCATGTCCTATCTAAAATTTCCTTAAAGTGCCAACCTAGCAGAACATTTTGCTGCAAACCGCGCCTCCCAAAGTGCCTGTGAGGCCGAGCTATGTCAAATTTGCCAAGGGGACCCCGAGCGCGCGTTTTCTGAAATTCTGCAAAGTTGGGACCAGGGGAAACTCTTGCAAAAAGAAGGTCAGAAAACACACCCTAGCGCCAATGCCATCATGTCCTAACTATCATTTCGTTCAAGTGCCAACCTAGCGGAACATTTTGCTGCAAACCGCGCCTCTTAAAGTGCCCGTGAAGCCGAGCTATGTCAAATTTGCCAAGGGGACCCCCAGCGCGCGTTTTCTGAAATTCTGCAAAGTTTGGACCAGGGAAATCTACTGCAAAAAGAAGGCCAGAAAAAACACCCTGGCGCCAATGCCATCATGTCCTAACTAGAATTTCCTTGAAGTGCCACCCTAGCAGAACATTTTGCTGCAAACCGCGCCTCCCAAAGTGCCCGTGAAGCCGAGCTATGTCAAATTTGCCAAGAGGACCCCCAGCGCGCGTTTTCTGAAATTCTGCATAGTTGGGACCAGGGGAAACACCTGCAAAAAGAAGGCCAGAAAAAACACCCTGGCGCCAATGCCATCATGTGCTAACTAGGATTTCCTTGAAGTGGCAACCTAGCAGAACATTTTGCTGCAAACTGCGCCTCTTAAAGTGCCCGTGAAGCCGAGCTATGTCAAATTTGCCAAGGGGACCCCCAGCGCGCGTTTTCTGAAATTCTGCAAAGTTGGGACCAGGGGAAACTCCTGCAAAAAGAAGGCCAGAAAAAACACCCTGGCGCCAATGCCATCATGTCCTAACTATCATTTCCTTCAAGTGCCAACCTAGCAGAACATTTTGCTGCAAACCGCGCCTCCCAAAGTGCCCGTGAGGCCGAGCTATGTCAAATTTTCCAAGGGGACCCCCAGCGCGCGTTTTCTGAAATTCTGCAAAGTTGGTACCAGGGGAAACCCTGCAAAAAGAAGGCCAGAAAAAACACCCTGGCGCCAATGCCATCATGTCTTAACTATCATTTCCTTCAAGTGCCAACCTAGCAGAACATTTTGCTGCAAACCGCGCCTCTTAAAGTGCCCGTGAAGCCGAGCTATGTCAAATTTGCCAAGGGGACCCGCAGCGCGCGTTTTCTGAAATTCTGCAAAGTTGGGACCAGGGAAAACAACTGCAAAAAGAAGGCCAGGAAAAACACCCTGGCGCCAATGTCATGATGTTCTAACAATAATTTCCTTGAAGTGCCAACCTAGCAAAACATTTTGCTCTAAACCGCGCCTCCCAAAGTGCCCGTGAAGCCGAGCTATGTCAAATTTGCCAAGAGGACCCCCAGCGCGCGTTTTCTGAAATTCTGCAAAGTTGGGACCAGGGGAAACTCCTGCAAAAAGAAGGCCAAAAAAAACACCCTGGCGCCAACGCCATCATGTCCTTACTATCACTTCCTTTAAGAGCCAACCTAGCAGAACATTTTGGTGCAAACCGCGCCTCTTAAAGTGCCCGTGAAGCCGAGCTATGTCAAATTTGCCAAGGGGACCCCCAGCGCGCTGAAATTCTGCAAAGTTGGGACCAGGGAAAACAACTGCAAAAAGAAGGCCAGGAAAAACACCCTGGCGCCAACGCCATCATGTCCTTACTATCATTTCCTTCAAGTGCCAACCTAGCAGAACATTTTGCTGCAAACCGCGCCTCCCAAAGTGCCCGTGAAGCCGAGCTATGTCAAATTTGCCAAGGGGACCCCCAGCGCGTGTTTTCTGAAATTCTGCAAAGTTGGGACCAGGAAAACTACTGCAAAACGAAGGCCAGAAAAAACACCCTGGCGCCAATGCCATCATGTCTTAACTAGAATTTCCTTCAAGTGCCATCCTAGCAGAACATTTTGCTGCAAACCGCGCCTCTTAAAGTGCCCGTGAAGCCGAGCTATGTCAAATTTGCCAAGGGGACCCCCAGCGCGTGTTTTCTGAAATTCTGCAAAGTTGGGACCAGGAAAACTACTGCAAAACGAAGGCCAGGAAAAACACCCTGGCGCCAATGCCATCATGTCCTTACTACGATTTCCTTGAAGTGCTAACCTAGCAGAACATTTTGCTGCAAACCGCGCCTCCCAAAGTGCCCGTGAAGCCGAGCTATGTCAAATTTGCCAAGGGGACCCCCAGCGCGCATTTTCTGAAAATCTGCAATGTTGGGACCAGGGAAAACTACTGCAAAAAGAAGGCCAGGAAAAACACCCTGGCGCCAATGCCATCATGTCTTAACTAAAATTTCCTTAAAGTGCCAACCTAGCACAACATTTTGCTGCAAACCGCGCCTCCCAAAGTGCCCGTGAAGCCGAGCTATGTCAAATTTGCCAAGGGGACCTGCAGCGCGCGTTTTCTGAAATTCTGCAAAGTTGGCACCAGGGGAAACTCCTGCAATAAGAAGGGCAAAAAAAACACCCTGGCGCCAATGCCATCATGTCCTAACTAGGATTTCCTTGAAGTGGCAACCTAGCAGAACATTTTGCTGCAAACTGCGCCTCTTAAAGTGCCCGTGAAGCCGAGCTATGTCAAATTTGCCAAGGGGACCCCCAGCGCGCGTTTTCTGAAATTCTGCAAAGTTGGGACCAGGGGAAACTCCTGCAAAAAGAAGGCCAGAAAAAACACCCTGGCGCCAATGCCATCATGTCCTAACTATCATTTCCTTCAAGTGCCAACCTAGCAGAACATTTTGCTGCAAACCGCGCCTCCCAAAGTGCCCGTGAGGCCGAGCTATGTCAAATTTTCCAAGGGGACCCCCAGCGCGCATTTTCTGAAATTCTGCAAAGTTGGTACCAGGGGAAACCCCTGCAAAAAGAAGGCCAGAAAAAACACCCTGGCGCCAATGCCATCATGTCTTAACTATCATTTCCTTCAAGTGCCAACCTAGCAGAACATTTTGCTGCAAACCGCGCCTCTTAAAGTGCCCGTGAAGCCGAGCTATGTCAAATTTGCCAAGGGGACCCCCAGCGCGCGTTTACTGAAATTCTGCAAAGTTGGGACCAGGGAAAACAACTGCAAAAAGAAGGCCAGGAAAAACACCCTGGCGCCAATGTCATGATGTCCTAACAATAATTTCCTTGAAGTGCCAACCTAGCAAAACATTTTGCTCTAAACCGCGCCTCCCAAAGTGCCCGTGAAGCCGAGCTATGTCAAATTTGCCAAGAGGACCCCCAGCGCGCGTTTTCTGAAATTCTGCAAAGTTGGGACCAGGGGAAACTCCTGCAAAAAGAAGGCCAAAAAAAACACCCTGGCGCCAACGCCATCATGTCCTTACTATCATTTCCTTCAAGTGCCAACCTAGCAGAACATTTTGGTGCAAACCGCACCTCTTAAAGTGCCCGTGAAGCCGAGCTATGTCAAATTTGCCAAGAGGACCCCCAGCGCGCGTTTTCTGAAATTCTGCAAAGTTGGGACCAGGGGAAACTCCTGCAAAAAGAAGGCCAGAAAAAAACAACCTGGCGCCAATGCCATCATGTTCTAACTAGGTTTTCCTTGAAGTGCCAACCTAGCAGAACATTTTGCTGCAAACCGCGCCTCCCAAAGTGCCCGTGAAGCCGAGCTATGTCAAATTTGCCAAGGAGACCCCCAGCGCGCGTTTTCTGAAATTCTGCAAAGTTGGGACCAGGGGAAACTCCTGCAAAAAGAAGGCCAGAAAAAACACCCTGGCGCCAATGCCATCATGTCCTAACTAGGATTTCCTTGAAGTGCCAACCCACCAAAACATTTTGCTGCAAACCGCGGATCTTGAAGTGCCGGTGAAGCCGAGCTATGTCAAATTTGCCAAGGGGACCCCCAGCGCGCGTTTTCTGAAATTCTGCAAAGTTGGGACCAGGGAAACCTACTGAAAAAAGAAGGCCAGAAAAAACACCCTGGCGCCAATACCATCATGTCCTAACTACGATTTCCTTGAAGTGCGAACCTAGCAAAACATTTTGCTGCAAACCGCGCCTCCCAAAGTGCCTGTGAAGCCGAGCTATGTCAAATTTGCCAAGGGGACCCCCAGCGCGCGTTTTCTGAAATTCTGCAAAGTTGGGACCAGGAAAACTACTGCAAAACGAAGGCCAGAAAAAACACCCTGGCGCCAATGCTATCATGTCTTAACTAGAATTTCCTTCAAGTGCCTACCTAGCAGAACATTTTGCTGCAAACCGCGCCTCTTAAAGTCCCCGTGAAGCCGAGCTATGAAAAATGTGCCAAGGGAACCCCCAGCGCGCGTTTTCTGAAATTCTGCAAAGTTGGGACCAGGGAAAACTGCTGCAAAAAGAAGGCCAGAAAAAACACCCTGGCGCCAATGCCATCATGTTCTAACTAAAATTTCCTTGAAGTGCCAACCTAGCAAAACATTTTGCTGCAAACTGCGCCTCCCAAAGTGCCCGTGAAGCCGAGCTATGTCAAATTTGCCAAGGGGACCCCCAGGGCGCGTTTTCTGAAATTCTGCAAAGTTGGGACCAGGGGAAACTCCTGCAAAAAGAAGGCCAGAAAAAACACCCTGGCGCCAATGCCATCATGTCCTATCTAGGATTTCCTTGAAGTGCCAACCTAGCAAAAGATTTTGCTGCAAACCGCGCCTCTTAAAGTGCCCGTGAAGCCGAGCTATGTCAAATTTGCCAAGGGAACCCCCAGCGCGCGTTTTCTGAAATTCTGCAAAGTTGGGATCAGGGAAAATTAGTGCAAAAAGAAGGCCAGAAAAAATACCCTGGCGCCAATGTCATCATGTCCTAACTAGCATTTCCTTGAAGTGCCAACCTAGCAGAACATTTTGCTTCAAACTGCGCCTCCCAAAGTGCCCGTGAAGCCGAGCTTTGTCAAATTTGCCAAGGGGACCCCCAGCGCGCGTTTTCTGAAATTCTGCAAAGTTGGGACCAGGGGAAACTCCTGCAAAAAGAAGGCCAGAAAAAACACCCTGGCGCCAATGCCATCATGTCCTTACTAAGATTTCCTTAAAGTGCCAACCTAGCAAAACATTTTGCTGCAAACCGCGCCTCCCAAAGTGCCCGTGAAGCCGAGCTATGTCAAATTTGCCAAGGGGACCCCCAGCGCGCGTTTTCTGAAATTCTGCAAAGTTGGGACCAGGGGAAACTCCTGCAAAAAGAAGGCCAGAAAAAACACCCTGGCGCCAATGCCATCATGTCCTAACTTTAATTTCCTTGAAGTGCCAACCTAGCAGAACATTTTGCTGCAAACCGCGCCTCCCAAAGTGCCCGTGAAGCCGAGCTATGTCAAATTTGCCAAGGGGACCCCCAGCGCGCGTTTTCTGAAATTCTGCAAAGTTGGGATCAGGAAAACTACTGCAAAACGAAGGCCAGAAAAAACACCCTGGCGCCAATGCCATCATGTCTTAACTAAAATTTCCTTAAAGTGCCAACCTAGCACAACATTTTGCTGCAAACCGCGCCTCCCAAAGTGCCCGTGAAGCCGAGCTATGTCAAATTTGCCAAGGGGACCTGCAGCGCGCGTTTTCTGAAATTCTGCAAAGTTGGCACCAGGGGAAACTCCTGCAATAAGAAGGGCAAAAAAAACACCCTGGCGCCAATGCCATCATGTCCTAACTAGGATTTCCTTGAAGTGGCAACCTAGCAGAACATTTTGCTGCAAACTGCGCCTCTTAAAGTGCCCGTGAAGCCGAGCTATGTCAAATTTGCCAAGGGGACCCCCAGCGCGCGTTTTCTGAAATTCTGCAAAGTTGGGACCAGGGGAAACTCCTGCAAAAAGAAGGCCAGAAAAAACACCCTGGCGCCAATGCCATCATGTCCTAACTATCATTTCCTTCAAGTGCCAACCTAGCAGAACATTTTGCTGCAAACCGCGCCTCCCAAAGTGCCCGTGAGGCCGAGCTATGTCAAATTTTCCAAGGGGACCCCCAGCGCGCGTTTTCTGAAATTCTGCAAAGTTGGTACCAGGGGAAACCCCTGCAAAAAGAAGGCCAGAAAAAACACCCTGGCGCCAATGCCATCATGTCTTAACTATCATTTCCTTCAAGTGCCAACCTAGCAGAACATTTTGCTGCAAACCGCGCCTCTTAAAGTGCCCGTGAAGCCGAGCTATGTCAAATTTGCCAAGGGGACCCCCAGCGCGCGTTTTCTGAAATTCTGCAAAGTTGGGACCAGGGAAAACAACTGCAAAAAGAAGGCCAGGAAAAACACCCTGGCGCCAATGTCATGATGTCCTAACAATAATTTCCTTGAAGTGCCAACCTAGCAAAACATTTTGCTCTAAACCGCGCCTCCCAAAGTGCCCGTGAAGCCGAGCTATGTCAAATTTGCCAAGAGGACCCCCAGCGCGCGTTTTCTGAAATTCTGCAAAGTTGGGACCAGGGGAAACTCCTGCAAAAAGAAGGCCAAAAAAAACACCCTGGCGCCAACGCCATCATGTCCTTACTATCATTTCCTTCAAGTGCCAACCTAGCAGAACATTTTGGTGCAAACCGCACCTCTTAAAGTGCCCGTGAAGCCGAGCTATGTCAAATTTGCCAAGAGGACCCCCAGCGCGCGTTTTCTGAAATTCTGCAAAGTTGGGACCAGGGGAAACTCCTGCAAAAAGAAGGCCAGAAAAAAACAACCTGGCGCCAATGCCATCATGTTCTAACTAGGTTTTCCTTGAAGTGCCAACCTAGCAGAACATTTTGCTGCAAACCGCGCCTCCCAAAGTGCCCGTGAAGCCGAGCTATGTCAAATTTGCCAAGGAGACCCCCAGCGCGCGTTTTCTGAAATTCTGCAAAGTTGGGACCAGGGGAAACTCCTGCAAAAAGAAGGCCAGAAAAAACACCCTGGCGCCAATGCCATCATGTCCTAACTAGGATTTCCTTGAAGTGCCAACCCACCAAAACATTTTGCTGCAAACCGCGGATCTTGAAGTGCCGGTGAAGCCGAGCTATGTCAAATTTGCCAAGGGGACCCCCAGCGCGCGTTTTCTGAAATTCTGCAAAGTTGGGACCAGGGAAACCTACTGCAAAAAGAAGGCCAGAAAAAACACCCTGGCGCCAATACCATCATGTCCTAACTACGATTTCCTTGAAGTGCGAACCTAGCAAAACATTTTGCTGCAAACCGCGCCTCCCAAAGTGCCTGTGAAGCCGAGCTATGTCAAATTTGCCAAGGGGACCCCCAGCGCGCGTTTTCTGAAATTCTGCAAAGTTGGGACCAGGAAAACTACTGCAAAACGAAGGCCAGAAAAAACACCCTGGCGCCAATGCTATCATGTCTTAACTAGAATTTCCTTCAAGTGCCTACCTAGCAGAACATTTTGCTGCAAACCGCGCCTCTTAAAGTCCCCGTGAAGCCGAGCTATGAAAAATGTGCCAAGGGAACCCCCAGCGCGCGTTTTCTGAAATTCTGCAAAGTTGGGACCAGGGAAAACTGCTGCAAAAAGAAGGCCAGAAAAAACACCCTGGCGCCAATGCCATCATGTTCTAACTAAAATTTCCTTGAAGTGCCAACCTAGCAAAACATTTTGCTGCAAACTGCGCCTCCCAAAGTGCCCGTGAAGCCGAGCTATGTCAAATTTGCCAAGGGGACCCCCAGGGCGCGTTTTCTGAAATTCTGCAAAGTTGGGACCAGGGGAAACTCCTGCAAAAAGAAGGCCAGAAAAAACACCCTGGCGCCAATGCCATCATGTCCTATCTAAGATTTCCTTGAAGTGCCAACCTAGCAAAAGATTTTGCTGCAAACCGCGCCTCTTAAAGTGCCCGTGAAGCCGAGCTATGTCAAATTTGCCAAGGGAACCCCCAGCGCGCGTTTTCTGAAATTCTGCAAAGTTGGGATCAGGGAAAATTAGTGCAAAAAGAAGGCCAGAAAAAACACCCTGGCGCCAATGTCATCATGTCCTAACTAGCATTTCCTTGAAGTGCCAACCTAGCAAAACATTTTGCTGCAAACCGCGCCTCCCAAAGTGCCCGTGAAGCCGAGCTATGTCAAATTTGCCAAGGGGACCCCCAGCGCGCGTTTTCTGAAATTCTGCAAAGTTGGGACCAGGGGAAACTCCTGCAAAAAGAAGGCCAGAAAAAACACCCTGGCGCCAATGCCATCATGTCCTTACTAAGATTTCCTTAAAGTGCCAACCTAGCAAAACATTTTGCTGCAAACCGCGCCTCCCAAAGTGCCCGTGAAGCCGAGCTATGTCAAATTTGCCAAGGGGACCCCCAGCGCGCGTTTTCTGAAATTCTGCAAAGTTGGGACCAGGGGAAACTCCTGCAAAAAGTAGGCCAGAAAAAACACCCTGGCGCCAATGCCATCATGTCCTAACTACAATTTCCTTGAAGTGCCAACCTAGCAAAACATTTTGCTGCAAACCGCGCCTCCCAAAGTGCCCGTGAAGCCCAGCTATGTCAAATTTGCCAAGGGGACCCCCAGCGCGCGTTTTCTGAAATTCTGCAAAGTTGGGATCAGGAAAACTACTGCAAAACGAAGGCCAGAAAAAACACCCTGGCGCCAATGCCATCATGTTTTAGCTGAAATTTTATTCAAGTGCCAACCTAGCAGAACATTTTGCTGGAAACCGCGCCTCTTAAAGTGCCCGTGAAGCCGAGCTATGTCAAATTTGCCAAGGGGACCCCCAGCGCGCGTTTTCTGAAATTCTGCAAAGTTGGGACCAGGGAAAACTACTGCAAAAAGAAGGCCAGAAAAAAACAACCTGGCGCCAATGCCATCATGTTCTAACTAGGTTTTCCTTGAAGTGCCAACCTAGCAGAACATTTTGCTGCAAACCGCGCCTCCCAAAGTGCCCGTGAAGCCGAGCTATGTCAAATTTGCCAAGGAGACCCCCAGCGCGCGTTTTCTGAAATTCTGCAAAGTTGGGACCAGGGGAAACTCCGGCAAAAAGAAGGCCAGAAAAAACACCCTGGCGCCAATGCCATCATGTCCTAACTAGGATTTCCTTGAAGTGCCAACCCACCAAAACATTTTGCTGCAAACCGCGGATCTTAAAGTGCCGGTGAAGCCGAGCTATGTCAAATTTGCCAAGGGGACCCCCAGCGCGCGTTTTCTGAAATTCTGCAAAGTTGGGACCAGGGAAACCTACTGCAAAAAGAAGGCCAGAAAAAACACCCTGGCGCCAATGCCATCATGTCCTAACTAGGATTTCCTTGAAGTGGCAACCTAGCAAAACATTTTGCTGCAAACCGCGGATCTTAAAGTGCCGGTGAAGCCGAGCTATGTCAAATTTGCCAAGGGGACCCCCAGCGCGCGTTTTCTGAAATTCTGCAAAGTTGGGACCAGGGAAACCTACTGCAAAAAGAAGGCCAGAAAAAACACCCTGGCGCCAATACCATCATGTCCTAACTACGATTTCCTTAAAGTGCCAACCTATCAAAACATTTTGCTGCAATCCGCGCCTCCCAAAGTGCCTGTGAAGCCGAGCTATGTCAAATTTGCAAAGGGGACCCCCAGCGCGCGTTTTCTGAAATTCTGCAAAGTTGGGACCAGGAAAACTACTGCAAAACGAAGGCCAGAAAAAACACCCTGGCGCCAATGCTATCATGTCTTAACTAGAATTTCCTTCAAGTGCCTACCTAGCAGAACATTTTGCTGCAAACCGCGCCTCTTAAAGTCCCCGTGAAGCCGAGCTATGAAAAATGTGCCAAGGGAACCCCCAGCGCGCGTTTTCTGAAATTCTGCAAAGTTGGGACCAGGGAAAACTGCTGCAAAAAGAAGGCCAGAAAAAACACCCTGGCGCCAATGCCATCATGTCCTTACTAAAATTTCCTTAAAGTGCCAACCTAGTAAAACATTTTGCTGCAAACCGCGCCTCCCAAAGTGCCCGTGAAGCCGAGCTATGTCAAATTTGCCAAGGGGACCCCCAGCGCGCGTTTTCTGAAATTCTGCAAAGTTAAGACCAGGGGAAACTCCTGCAAAAAGAAGGCCAGAAAAAACACCCTGGCGCCAATGCCATCATGTCTTAACTAGAATTTCCTTGAAGTGCCAACCTAGCAAAACATTTTGCTGCAAACCGCGCCTCCCAAAGTGCCCGTGAAGCCGAGCTATGTCAAATTTGCGAAGGGGACCCCCAGCGCGCGTTTTCTGAAATTCTGCAAAGTTGGGATCAGGAAAACTACTGCAAAACGAAGGCCAGAAAAAACACCCTGGCGCCAATGCCATCATGTTTTAGCTGAGATTTTGTTCAAGTGCCAACCTAGCAGAACATTTTGCTGGAAACCGCGCCTCTTAAAGTGCCCGTGAAGCCGAGCTATGTCAAATTTGCCAAGGGGACCCCCAGCGCGCGTTTTCTGAAATTCTGCAAAGTTGGGACCAGGGGAAACGCCGGCAAAAAGAAGGCCAGAAAAAACACCCTGGCGCATGTGCCATCATGTCCTAACTTAAATTTCCTTAAAGTGCCAACCTAGCACAAAATTTTGCTGCAAACCGCGCCTCCCAAAGTGCCCGTGAAGCCTAGCTATGTCAAATTTGCCAAGAGGACCCCCAGCGCGCGTTTTCTGAAATTCTGCAAAGTTGGGACCAGGGGAAACTCCTGCAAAAAGAAGGCCAGAAAAAAAACACTGGCGCCAATGCCATCATGTCCTAACTTAAATTTCCTTCAAGTGCCAACCTAGCAGAACATTTTGCTGCAAACCGTGCCTCTTAAAGTGCCCGTGAAGCCGAGCTATGTCAAATTTGCCAAGGGGACTCCTAGGGCGGGTTTTCTGAAATTCTGCAAAGTTGGGACCAGGGGAAACTAATGCAAAAAGAAGGCCAGACAAAACCCCCTGGCGCCAATGCCATCATGTCCTAACTAAGATTTCCTTAAAGTGCCAACCCTGCAAAACATTTTGGTGCAAACCGCGCCTCTTAAAGTGCCCGTGAAGCCGAGCTATGTCAAATTTGCCAAGGGGAACCCCAGCGCGCGTTTTCTGAAATTCTGCAAAGTTGGGACCAGGGGAAACTCCTGCAAAAGGAAGGCCAGAAAAAACACCCTGGCGCCAATGCCATCATGTCGTATTTAGAATTTCCTTCAAGTGCCAACCTAGCACAACATTTTGCTGCAAACCGCGCCTCCCAAAGTGCCCGTGAAGCCGAGCTATGTCAAATTTGCCAAGGAGACCCCCAGCGCGCGTTTTCTGAAATTCTGCAAAGTTAAGACAAGGGGAAATTCCTGCAAAAAGAAGGCCAGAAAAAACACCCTGGCACCAATGCCATCATGTTTTAACTAGCATTTCCTTGAAGTGCCAACGAGGCAAAATATTTTGCTGCAAACCGCGACTCTTAAAGTGCCCGTGAAGGTGAGCTATGTCAAATTTGCCAAGGGGACCCCCAGCGCGCGTTTTCTGAAATTCTGCAAAGTTGGAACCAGGGAAAACTTTTGCAAAAAGAAGGCCAGAAAAAAACACCCTGGCGCCAATGCCATCATGTCCTAACTAAAGTTTCCTTAAAGTGCCAACCTAGCAGAACATTTTGCTGCAAACCGCGCCTCTTAAAGTGCCCGTGAAGCCGAGCTATGTCAAATTTGCCAAGGGGACCCCCAGCGCGCGTGTTCTGAAATTCTGCAAAGTTGGGACCAGGAAAAACGACTGCAAAAAGAAGGCCAGAAAAAACACCCTTACGCCAATGCCACCATGTCCTAACTACAATTTCCTTGAAGTGCCAACCTAGCAAAACATTTTACTGCAAACCACGCTTCCCAAAGTGCCCGTGAAGCCGAGCTATGTTAAATTTGCCAAGGGGACCCCCAGCGCGCGTTTTCGGAAATTCTACAAAGTTGGGACCAGGGAAAACTCCTGCAAAAAGAAGGCCAGAAAAAACACCCTGGCGCCAATGCCATCATGTCTTAACTAGGATTTCCTTGAAGTGCCAACCTAGCAGAACATTTTGCTGCAGACCGCGCCTCCCAAAGTGCCCGTGAAGCCGAGCTATGTCAAATTTGCCAAGGGGACCCCCAGCGCCCGTTTTCTGAAATTATGCAAAGTTGGGACCAGGGGAAACTCCTGCAAAAAGAAGGCCAGAAAAAAACACGCTGGCGCCAATGCCATCATGTCCTAACTAAAACTTCCTTGAAATGCCAACCTAGCAGAACATTTTGCTGTCAACCGCGCCTCTTAAAGTGCCCGTGAAGCCGAGCTATGTCAAATTTGCCAAGGGGACCCCCAGCGCGCGTTTTCTGAAATTCTGCAAAGTTGGGACCAGGGAAAACTCCTGCAAAAAGAAGGCCAGAAAGAAACACCCTGGCGCCAATGCCATCATGTATTAACTAGGATTTCCATAAAGTGCCAACCTAGCAAAACATTTTGCTGCAAACCGCGCCTCTTAAAGTGCTCGTGAAGCCGAGCTATGTCAAATTTGCCAAGGGGACCCCCAGCGCGCGTTTTCTGAAATTCTGCAAAGTTGGGACCAGGGGAAACTACTGCAACTTGGATTTCCTTGAAGTGCCTACCTAGCAGAACATTTTGCTGCAAACCGCGCCTCTTAAAGTGCCCGTGAAGCCGAGCTATGTCAAATTTGCCAAGGGGACCCCCAGCGCGCGTTTTCTGAAATTCTGCAAAGTTGGGACCAGGGAAAACTTCTGCAAAAAGAAGGCCAGAAAAAACACCCTGGCGCTAATGCCATCATGTTCTAACTAAAATTTCCTTAAAGTGTTAGCCTAGCAGAAAATTTTGCTGCAAACCGTGCCTCTTAAAGTGCCCGTGAAGCCGAGCTATGTCAAATTCGCCAAGGGGACCCCCAGCGCGCGTTTTCTGAAATTCTGCAAAGTTGGGACCAGGGTAAACTCCTGCAAAAAGAAGGCCAGGAAAAACACCCTGGCGCCAATGTCATCATGTTCTAACTCAAATTTCCTTCAAGTGCCAACCTAGCAAAACATTTTGCTGCAAACCGCGCCTCTTAAAATGCCCGTGAAGCCGAGCTATGTCAAATTTGCCAAGGGGAACCCAGCGCGCGTTTTCTGAAATTCTACAAAGTTGAGACCAGGGGAAACTCCTGCAAAAAGAAGGCCAGAAAAAACACCCTGGCGCCAATGCCATCATGTCCTAACTAACATTTCCTTCAAGTGCCAACCTAGCAAAACATTTTGCTGCAAACCGCGCCTCTTAAAGTGCCCGTGAAGCAAGGCTATGTCAAATTTGCCAAGGGGACCCCCAACGCGCGTTTTCTGAAATTCTGCAAAGTTGGGACCAGGGAAAACTCCTGCAAAAATAAGGCCAGAAAAAACACCCTAGCGCCAATGCCATCATGTCCTAACTAACATTTCCTTCAAGTGCCAACCAAGCAAAACATTTTGCTGCAAACCGCGCCTCCCAAAGTGCCCGTGAAGCCGAGCTATGTCAAATTTGCCAAGGGGACCCCCAGCGCGCGTTTTCTGAAATTCTGCAAAGTTGGGACCAGGGAAAACTACTGCAAAAAGAAGGCCAGAAAAACATCCTGGCGCCAATGCCATCATGTTTTAACTAGCATTTCCTTAAAGTGCCAACCTAGCAGAACATTTTCCTGCAAACCGCGCCTCCCAAAATGCCCGTGAAGCCGAGCTATGTCAAATTTGCCAAGAGGACCCCCAGCGCGCGTTTTCTGAAATTCTGCAAAGTTGGGACCAGGGGAAACTCCTGCAAAAACAAGGCCAGAAAAAACACACTGGCGCCAATGCCATCATGTCTTAACTTAAATTTCCTTGAAGTGCCAACCTAGCAGAACATTTTGCTGCAATCCGTGCCTCTTAAAGTGCCCGTGAAGCCGAGCTATGTCAAATTTGCCAACAGGACCCCCAGCGCGCGTTTTCTGAAATTCTGCAAAGTTGGGACCAGGGGAAACTCCTGCAAAAAAAAAGGCCAGAAAAAACACACTGGCGCCAATGCCATCATGTCCTAACTTAAATTTCCTTGAAGTGCCAACCTAGCAAAACATTTTGGTGCAAACTGCGCCTCTTAAAGTGCCCGTGAAGCCGAGCTATGTCAAATTTGCCAAGGGGACGCCCAGCGCGCGTTTTCTGAAATTCTGCAAAGTTGGGACCAGGGAAAACTACTGCAAAAAGAAGGCCAAAAAAAACACCCTTACGCCAATGCCACCATGTCCTAACTACAATTTCCTTGAAGTGTCAACCTAGCAAAACATTTTACTGCAAACCGCGCTTCCCAAAGTGCCCGTGAAGCCGAGCTATGTTAAATTTGCCAAGGGGACCCCCAGCGCGCGTTTTCTGAAATTCTGCAAAGTTGGGACCAGGGGAAACTCCTGCAAAAAGAAGGCCAGAAAAAACAACCTGGCGCCAATGCCATCATGTCCTATCTAAGATTTCCTTGAAGTGTTAACCTAGCAGAACATTTTGCTGCAAACCGCGCCTCTTAAAGTGCCCCTGAAGCCGAGCTATGTCAAATTTGCCAAGGGGACCCCCAGCGCGCGTTTTCTGAAATTCTGCAAATTTGGGACCAGGGAAAACTACTGCAAAAAGAAGGCCATAAAAAACACCCTGGTGCCAATGCCATCATGTCCTAACTAGCATTTCCTAAAAGTGCCAACCTAGCATAACATTTTGCTGCAAACCGCGCCTCCCAAAGTGCCCGTGAAGCCGAGCTATGTCAAATTTGCCAAGGGGACGCCCAGCGCGCGTTTTCTGAAATTCTGCAAAGTTGGGACCAGGGGAAACTCCTGCAAAAAGAAGGCCAGAAAAAAACACGCTGGCGCCAATGCCATCATGTCCTAACTAAGATTTCCTTAAAGTGCCAACCTAGCAGAACATTTTGCTGCAAACCGCGCCTCTTAAAGTGCCCGTGAAGCCGAGCTATGTTAAATTTGCCAAGGGGACCCCAAGCGCGCGTTTTCTGAAATTCTGCAAAGTTGGGACCAGGGAAAACTACTGCAAAAAGAAGGCCAAAAAAAACACCTTGGCGCCAATGCCATCATGTCTTAACTATAATTTCCTTAAAGTGCCAACCTAGCAGAACATTTTGCTGCAAACCGCGCCTCTTAAAGTGCCCGTGAAGGCGAGCTATGTCAAATTTGCCAAGGGGACCCCCAGCGCGCGTGTTCTGAAATTCTGCAAAGTTGGGACCAGGAAAAACGACTGCAAAAAGAAGGCCAGAAAAAACACCCTTACGCCAATGCCACCATGTCCTAACTAGAATTTCCTTGAAGTGTCAACCTAGCAAAACATTTTACTGCAAACCGCGCTTCCCAAAGTGCCCGTGAAGCCGAGCTATGTTAAATTTGCCAAGGGGACCCCCAGCGCGCGTTTTCTGAAATTCTGCAAAGTTGGGACCAGGGGAAACTCCTGCAAAAACAAGGCCAGAAAAAACACACTGGCGCCAATGCCATCATGTCCTAACTTAAATTTCCTTGAAGTGCCAACCTAGCAAAACATTTTGGTGCAAACTGCGCCTCTTAAAGTGCCCGTGAAGCCGAGCTATGTCAAATTTGCCAAGGGGACGCCCAGCGCGCGTTTTCTGAAATTCTGCAAAGTTGGGACCAGGGAAAACTACTGCAAAAAGAAGGCCAGAAAAAACACCTTTACGCCAATGCCACCATGTCCTAACTAGAATTTCCTTGAAGTGTCAACCTAGCAAAACATTTTACTGCAAACCGCGCTTCCCAAAGTGCCCGTGAAGCCGAGCTATGTTAAATTTGCCAAGGGGACCCCCAGCGCGCGTTTTCTGAAATTCTGCAAAGTTGGGACCAGGGGAAACTCCTGCAAAAAGAAGGCCAGAAAAAACAACCTGGCGCCAATGCCATCATGTCCTATCTAAGATTTCCTTGAAGTGTTAACCTAGCAGAACATTTTGCTGCAAACCGCGCCTCTTAAAGTGCCCCTGAAGCCGAGCTATGTCAAATTTGCCAAGGGGACCCCCAGCGCGCGTTTTCTGAAATTCTGCAAATTTGGGACCAGGGAAAACTACTGCAAAAAGAAGGCCATAAAAAACACCCTGGTGCCAATGCCATCATGTCCTAACTAAGATTTCCTAAAAGTGCCAACCTAGCATAACATTTTGCTGCAAACCGCGCTTCCCAAAGTGCCCGTGAAGCCGAGCTATGTTAAATTTGCCAAGGGGACCCCAAGCGCGCGTTTTCTGAAATTCTGCAAAGTTGGGACCAGGGAAAACTACTGCAAAAAGAAGCCCAAAAAAAACACCTTGGCGCCAATGCCATCATGTCTTAACTATAATTTCCTTAAAGTGCCAACCTAGCAGAACATTTTGCTGCAAACCGCGCCTCTTAAAGTGCCCGTGAAGGCGAGCTATGTCAAATTTGCCAAGGGGACCCCCAGCGCGCGTGTTCTGAAATTCTGCAAAGTTGGGACCAGGAAAAACGACTGCAAAAAGAAGGCCAGAAAAAACACCCTTACGCCAATGCCACCATGTCCTAACTAGAATTTCCTTGAAGTGTCAACCTAGCAAAACATTTTACTGCAAACCGCGCTTCCCAAAGTGCCCGTGAAGCCGAGCTATGTTAAATTTGCCAAGGGGACCCCCAGCGCGCGTTTTCTGAAATACTGCAAAGTTGGGACCAGGGGAAACTCCTGCAAAAAGAAGGCCAGAAAAAACACCCTGGCACCAATGCCATCATGTTTTAACTAGCATTTCCTTGAAGTGCCAACGAAGCAAAACATTTTGCTGCAAACCGCGCCTCCTAAAGTGCCCGTGAAGGTGAGCTATGTCAAATTTGCCAAGGGGACCCCCAGCGCACGTTTTCTGAAATTATGCAAAGTTGGAACCAGGGAAAACTTTTGCAAAAAGAAGGCCAGAAAAAACACCCTGGCGCCAATGCCATCATGTCCTAACTAAAGTTTCCTTAAAGTGCCAACCTAGCAAAACATTTTGCTGCAAACCGCGCCTCTTAAAATGCCCGTGAAGCCGAGCTATGTCAAATTTGCCAAGGGGATCCCAAGCGCGCGTTTTCTGAAATTCTGCAAAGTTGGGACCAGGGGAAACTCCTGCAAAAAGAAGGCCAGAAAAAACACCGTGGCGCCAATGTCATCATATTCTAACTAAAATTTCCTTAAAGTGCCAACCTAGTAGAACATTTTGCTGCAAACCGCGCCTCTTAAAGTGCCCGTGAAGCCGAGCTATGTCAAATTTGCCAAGGGGACCCCCAGCGCGCGTTTTCTGAAATTCTACAAAGTTGGGACCAGGGGAAACTCCTGCAAAAAGAAGGCCAGAGAAAACACCCTGGCGCCAATGCCATCATGTCCTAACTAAAATTTCCTTAAAGAGCTAACCTAGCAGAACATTTTGCTGCAAACCGCGCCTCTTAAAGTGCCCGTGAAGCCGAGCTATGTCAAATTTGCCAAGGGGACCCCCAGCGCGCGTTTTCTGAAATTCTGCAAAGTTGCGACCAGGGGAAACTCTTGCAAAAAGAAGGCCAGCAAAAACACCCTGGCGCCAATGCCATGATGTCCTAAGTAAGATTTCCTTGAAGTGCCAACCTAGCAAAACATTTTGCTGCAAACCGCGTCTCTTAAAGTGCCTGTGAAGCCGAGCTATGTCAAATTTGCCAAGGGGACCCCCAGCGCGCGTTTTCTGAAATTCTGCAAAGTTGGGACCAGGGAAAACTACTGCAAAAAGAAGGCCAGAAAAAACACCCTGACGCCAATGCCATCATGTCCTAACAAGAATTTCCTTAAAGTGCCAACCTAGCAGAACATTTTGCTGCAAACCGCGCCTCCCAAACTGCCCGTGAAGCCGAGCTATGTCAAATTTGCCAAGGGGACCCCCAGCGCGCGTTTTCTGAAATTCTGCAAAGTTGGGACCAGGGAAAACTACTGCAAAAAGAAGGCCAGAAAAAACACTCTGACGCCAATGCCATCATGTCCTAACTAAAATTTCCTTGAAGTGGCAACCTAGCACAACATTTTGCTGCAAACCGCGTCTCTTGAAGTGCCCGTGAAGCCGAGCTATGTCAAATTTGCCAAGGGGACCCCCAGCGCGCGTTTTCTGAAATTCTGCAAAGTTAAGACCAGGGAAAACTACTGCAAAAAGAAGGCCAGAAAAAAACACCCTGGCGCCAATGCCATCATGTCCTAACTAAAATTTCCTTGAAGTGCCAACCTAGCAAAACATTTTGCTGCAAACCGCGCCTCCCAAAGTGCCTGTGAAGCCGAGCTATGTCAAATTTGCCAAGGGGACCCCCAGCGCGCGTTTTCTGAAATTCTGCAAAGTTGGGACCAGGGAAAACTACTGCAAAAAGAAGGCCAGAAAAAACACCCTGGCGCCAATGCGATCATGTCCTAGCTGGTATTTCCTTAAAGTGCCAACCTAGCAGAACATTTTGCTGCAAACCGCGCCTCTTAAAGTGCACGTGAAGCCGAGCTATGTCAAATTTGCCAAGGAAATCCCCAGCGCGCGTTTTCTGAAATTCTGCAAAGTTGGGACCAGGGAAAACTACTGCAAAAAGAAGGCCAGAAAAAACCCCCTTACGACAATGCCATCATGTCTTAACTAAGATTTCCTTAAAGTGCCAACCTAGCAGAACATTTTGCTGCAAACCGCGCAGCAAATTTGCCAAGGGGACCCCAAGCGGGCGTTTTCTGAAATTCTGCAAAGTTGGGACCAGGGAAAACTACTGCAAAAAGAAGGCCAGAAAAAGCACCCTGCCGCCAATGCCATCATGTCCTAACTAAGATTACCTTAAAGAGCCAACCTAGCACAACATTTTGCTGCAAACCGCGCCTCCCAAAATGCCCGTGAGACCGAGCTATCTCAAATTTGCCAAGGGGACTCCCAGCGCGCGTTTTCTGAAATTCTGCAAAGTTGGGACCAGGGGAAACTCTTCCAAAAAGAAGGCCAGAAAAAACACCCTGGCGCCGATGCCATCATGTCCTAACTAAAATTTCATTCAAGTGCAAACCTAGCAAAACATTTTGCTGCAAACCGCGCCTCTTAAAATGCCCGTGAAGCCGAGCTATGTCAAATTTGCCAAGGGGACCCCAAGCGCGCGTTTTCTGAAATTCTGCAAAGTTGGGACCAGGGGAAACTCCTGCAAAAAGAAGGCCAGAAAAAACACCCTGGCGCCAATGTCATCATATTCTAACTAAAATTTCCTTAAAGTGCCAACCTAGTAGAACATTTTGCTGCAAACCGCGCCTCTTAAAGTGCCCGTGAAGCCGAGCTATCTCAAATTTGCCAAGGGGACTCCCAGCGCGCGTTTTCTGAAATTCTGCAAAGTTGGGACCAGGGGAAACTCTTGCAAAAAGAAGGCCAGCAAAAACACCCTGGCGCCAATGCCATGATGTCGTAACTAAGATTTCCTTAAAGTGCGAACCTAGCATAACATTTTGCTGCAAACCGCGCCTCCCAAAGTGCCCGTGAAGCCGAGCTATGTCAAATTTGCCAAGGGGACCCCCAGCGGGGGTTTTCTGAAATTCTGCAAAGTTGGGACCAGGGGAAACTCCTGCAAAAAGAAGGCCAGAAAAAACACCCTGGCGCCAATGCCATCATGTCTTAACTAGAATTTCCTTAAAGTGCCAACCTAGCACAACATTTTGTAGCAAATTGCGCCTCTTAAAGTGCCCGTGAAGCCGAGCTATGTCAAATTTGCCAAGGGGACCCCCAGAGCGCTTTTTCTGAAATTCTGCAAAGTTGGGACCAGGGAAAACTCCTGCAAAAAGAAGGCCAAAAAAACCACCCTGGCGCCAATGCCATCATGTCCTAACTAGAATTTCCCTCAAGTGCCAACCTAGCAGAACATTTTGCTTTAAACCGCGCCTCCCAAAGTGCCCGTGAAGCCGAGCTATGTGAAATTTGCCAAGGGGACCCCCAGCGCGCGTTTTCTGAAATTTTGCAAAGTTAAGACCAGGGAAAATTCCTGCAAAAAGAAGGCCAGAAAAAACACCCTGGCGCCAATGCCATCATGTCCTAACTAGTATTTCCTTAAAGTGCCAACCTTGCACAACATTTTGCTGCAAATCTCGCCTCCCAAAGTGCCCGTGAAGCCGAGCTATGTCAAATTTGCCAAGGAGACCCCCAGCGCGCGTTTTCTGAAATTCTGCAAAGTTGGGACCAGGGAAAACTACTGCAAAAAGAAGGCTAAAACAACCACCCTGGCGCCAGTGCCATCATGTCTTAACTATAATTTCCTTGAAGGGCCAACCTAGCAGAACATTTTGCTGCAAACCGCGCCTCCCAAAGTGCCCGTGACGCCGAGCTATGTCAAATTTTCCAAGGGGACCCCCAGCGCGCGTTTTCTGAATTCTGGAAAGTTGGGACCAGGGGAAACTCCTGCAAAAAGAGGGCCAAAAACCAACACCCTTGTGCCAATGCCATCATGTCTTAACTAACATTTCCTTGCAGCGCCGACCTAGCAGAACATTTTGCTGCAAACCGCATCTCTTAAAGTGCCCGTGAAGCCGAGCTATGTCAAATTTGCCAAGGGGACCCCCAGCGCGCGTTTTCTGAAATTCTGCAAAGTTGGGACCAGGGGAAACTCTTGCAAAAAGAAGGCCAGCAAAAACACCCTGGCGCCAATGCCATGATGTCCTAACTAAAATTTCCTTCAAGTGCCAACCTAGCAGAACATTTCGCTGCAAACCGCGTCTCTTAAAGTGCCCGTGAAGCCGAGCTATGTCAAATTTGCCAAGGGGACCCCCAGCGCGCGTTTTATGAAATTCTGCAAAGTTGGGACCAGGGAAAACTACTGCAAAAAGAAGGCCAAAAAAAACACTCTGACGCCAATGCCATCATGTCCTAACTAGGCTTTCCTTAAAGTGCCAACCTAGCAGAACATTTTGCTGCAAACCGCGCCTCCCAAACTGCCCGTGAAGCCGAGCTATGTCAAATTTGCCAAGTGGACCCCCAGCGTGCGTTTTCTGAAATTCTGCAAAGTTGGGACCAGGGAAAACTACTGCAAAAAGAAGGCCAAAAAAAACACTCTGACGCCAATGCCATCATGTTTTAACTAGGAGTTCCTTAATGTGCCAACCTAGCAGAACATTTTGCTGGAAACCGCGCCTCTTAAAGTGCCCGTGAAGCCGAACTATGTCAAATTTGGCAAGGGGACCCCCAGCGCGCGTTTTCTGAAATTCTGCAAAGTTGGGACAAGGGGAAACTCCTGCAAAAAGAAAGCCAGAAAAAACACCCTGGCGCCAATGCCATCATGTCCTAACAAGAATTTCCTTCAAGTGCCAGCCTAGCAGAACATTTTGCTGCAAACCGCGCCTCTTAAAGTGCCCGTGAAGCCGAGCTATGTCAAATTTGCCAAGGGGACCCCCAGCGCGCGTTTTCTGAAATTGTGCAAAGTTGGGACCAGGGGAAACTCCTGCAAGAAGAAGGCCAGAAAAAACACCCTGGCGCCAATGCCATGATGTCCTAACTAAAATTTCCTTAAAGAGCCAACCTAGCAGAACATTTTGCTGCAAACCGCGCCTCTTAAAGTGCCCGTAAAGCCGAGCTATGTCAAATTTGCCAAGGAGACCCCCAGCGCGCGTTTTCTGAAATTCTGCAAAGTTGGGATTAGGGAAAACAACTGCAAAAAGAAGACCAGAAAAAACACCCTGGCGCAGATGTTATCGTGTCCTAACTATCATTTCCTTGAAGTGCCAACCAAGCAGAACATTTTGCTGCAAACCGCGCCTCTTAAAGTGCCCGTGAAGCCGAGCTATGTCGAATTTGCCAAGGGGACCCCCAGCGCGCGTTTTCTGAAATTCTGCAAAGTTGGGACCAGGGAAAACTCCTGCAAAAAGAAAGCCAGAAAAAACACCCTGGCGCCAATGCTATCATGTTCTAAAAGCAATTTCCTTAAAGTGCCAACCTAGCAGAACATTTTGCTGCAAACCGCGCCCCCCAAAGTGCCCGTGAAGCCGAGCTATGTCAAATTTGCCAAGGGGACCCCCAGCGCGCGTTTTCTGAAATTCTGCAAAGTTGGGACCAGGGGAAACTCCTGCAAAAAGAAGGCCAGAAAAAACACCCTGGCGCCAATGCCATCATGTCCTAACTAAAATTTTCTTAAAGTGCCAACCTAGCAGAACATTTTGCTGCAAACCGCGCCTCTTAAAGTGCCCGTGAAGCCGAGCTATATCAAATTTGCCAAGGGGACCCCCAGCGCGCGTTTTCTGAAATTCTGCAAAGTTGGGACTAGGGAAAACTACTGCAAAAAGAAGGCCAGAAAAAACACCCTGGCGCCAATGCTATTATGTCGTAACTAGGATTTCCTTGAAGTGCCAACCTAGCAGAAAATTTTGCTGCAAACCGCGCCTCTCAAAGTGCCCGTCAAGCCGAGCTATGTCAAATTTGCCAAGGGGATCCCCAGCGCGCGTTTTCTGAAATTCTGCAAAGTTGGGACCAGGGGAAACTCCTGCAAAAAGAAGGCCAGAAAAAACACCCTGGCGCCAATGCCATCATGTCCTAACTAGGATTTCCTTCAAGTACCAACCTAGCAGAACATTTTGCTCCAAACCGCGCATCTTAAAGTGCCCGTGAAGCCGAGCTATGTCAAATTTGCCAAGGGGACCCCAAGCGCGCGTTTTCTGAAATTCTGCAAATTTAGGACCAGGGAAAACTACTGCAAAAAGAAGGCCAGAAAAAACACCCTGGCGCCAATGCCATCATGTCTTAACAAAAATTTCCTTAAAGTGCCAACCAAGCAGAAGATTTTGCTGCAAACCGCGCCTCTTAAAGTGCCCGTGAAGGCGAGCTATGTCAAATTTGCCAAGGGGACCCCCAGCGCGCGTTTTCTAAAATTCTGCAAAGTTGGGACTATAAAAAACTACTGCAAAAAGAAGGCCAGAAAAAACACCCTGGCGCCAATGCCATCATGTCCTAACTGGGATTTCCTTGAAGTGCCAACCTAGCAGAACATTTTGCTGCAAACCGCGCCTCCCAAAGTGCCCGTAAAGCCGAGCTATGTCAAATTTGCCAAGGGGACCCCCAGCGCGCGCTTTCTAAAATTCTGCAAAGTTGGGACCAGGGGAAACTCCTGCAAAAAGAAGGCCAGAAAAAACACCCTGGCGCCAATGCCATCATGTCCTAACTAAAATTTCCTTAAAGTGCCAACCTAGCAGAACATTTTGCTGCAAACCGCGCCTCCCAAAGTGCCCGTGAAGCCGAGCTATGTCAAATTTGCCAAGGGGACCCCAAGCGCGCGTTTTCTGAAATTCTGCAAATTTAGGACCAGGGAAAACTACTGCAAAAAGAAGGCCAGAAAAAACACCCTGGCGCCAATGCCATCATGTCTTAACAAAAATTTCCTTAAAGTGCCAACTAAGCAGAAGATTTTGCTGCAAACCGCGCCTCTTAAAGTGCCCGTGAAGGCGAGCTATGTCAAATTTGCCAAGGGGACCCCCAGCGCGCGTTTTCTGAAATTCTGCAAAGTTGGGACTATAAAAAACTACTGCAAAAAGAAGGCCAGAAAAAACACCCTGGCGCCAATGCCATCATGTCCTAACTAGGATTTTCTTGAAGTGCCAACCTAGCAAAACATTTTGCTGCAAACCGCGCCCCCCAAAGTGCCCGTAAAGCCGAGCTATGTCAAATTTGCCAAGGGGACCCCCAGCGCGCGCTTTCTGAAATTCTGCAAAGTTGGGACCAGGGGAAACTCCTGCAAAAAGAAGGCCAGAAAAAACACCCTGGCGCCAATGCCATCATGTCTTAACTAAAATTTCCTTAAAGTGCCAACCTAGCAGAACATTTTGCTGCAAACCGCGGCTCCCAAAGTGCCCGTGAAGCCGAGCTATGTCAAATTTGCCAAGGGGACCCCCAGCGCGCGTTTTCTGAAATTCTGCAAAGTTGGGATTAGGGAAAACTACTGCAAAAAAAAGACCAGAAAAAACACCCTGGCGCCAATGCCATCATGTCCTAACTAGGATTTTCTTGAAGTGCCAACCTAGCAGAACATTTTGCTGCAAACCGCGCCCCCCAAAGTGCCCGTAAAGCCGAGCTATGTCAAATTTGCCAAGGGGACCCCCAGCGCGCGCTTTCTGAAATTCTGCAAAGTTGGGACCAGGGGAAACTCCTGCAAAAAGAAAGCCAGAAATAACACCCTGGCGCCAATGCCATCATGTCGTGACTAGGATTTCCTTCAAGTGCCAACCTAGCAAAACATTTTTCTGCAAACGGCGCCTCTTAAAGTGCCCGTGAAGCCGAGCTATGTCAAATTTGCCAAGGGGACCCCCAGCGCGCGTTTTCTAAAATTCTGCATAGTTGGGACCAGGGAAAACTACTGCAAAAAGAAGGCCAGAAAAAACACCCTGGCGCCAACGCCATCATGTCTTAACTAGGATTTCCTTGAAGTGCCAACCTAGCAAAACATTTTGCTGCAAACTGCGCCTCCCAAAGTGCCCGTGAAGCCGAGCTATGTCAAATTTGCCAAGGGGACCCCCAGCGCGCGTTTTCTGAAATTCTGCAAAGTTGGGACTAGGGGAAACTCCTGCAAAAAGAAGACCAGAAAAAACACCCTGGCGCCAATGCCATCTGGTCCTTTACTAAAATTTCCTTAAAGTGCCAACCTAGCAGAACATTTTGCTGCAAACCGCGCCTCTAAAAGTGCCCGTGAAGCCGAGCTATGTCAAATTTGCCAAGGGGACCCCCAGCGCGCGTTTTCTGAAATTCTGCAAAGTTGGGACAAGGGGAAACTCCTGCAAAAAGAAAGCCAGAAAAAAACACCCTGGCGCCAATGCCATCATGTCCTAACAAGAATTTCCTTGAAGTGCCAACCTAGCAGAACATTTTGCTGCAAACCGCGCCTCTTAAAGTGCCCGTGAAGCCGAGCTATGTCAAATTTGCCAAGGGGACTCCCAGCGCGCGTTTTCTGAAATTGTGCAAAGTTGGGACCAGGGGAAACTCCTGCAAAAAGAAGGCCAGAAAAAACACCCTGGCGCCAATGCCATCAAGTCTTAACTAGAATTTCCTTAAAGTGCCAACATAGCAGAACATTTTGCTGCAAACCGCGCCTCTTAAAGTGCCCGTGAAGCCGAGCTATGTCAAATTTGCCAAGGGGACCCCCAGCGCGCGTTTTCTGAAATTCTGCAAAGTTGGGATTAGGGAAAACTACTGCAAAAAGAAGACCAGAAAAAACACCCTGGCGCAGATGTTATCATGTCCTAACTATCATTTCCTTGAAGTGCCAACCAAGCAGAACATTTTGCTGCAAACCACGCCTCTTAAAGTGCCCGTGAAGCCGAGCTATGTCAAATTTGCCAAGGGGACCCCCAGCGCGCGTTTTCTGAAATTCTGCAAAGTTGGGACCAGGGGAAACTCCTGCAAAAAGAAAGCCAAAAAAAACACCCTGGCGCCAATGCCATCATGTCGTAACTAGGATTTCCTTGAAGTGGCAACCTAGCAAAACATTTTGCTGCAAACTGCGCCTCCCAAAGTGCCCGTCAAGCCGAGCTATGTCAAATTTGCCAAGGGGACCCCCAGCGCGCGTTTTCTGAAATTCTGCAAAGTTGGGACAAGGGGAAACTCCTGCAAAAAGAAAGCCAGAAAAAAACACCCTGGCGCCAATGCCATCATGTCCTAACAAAAATTTCCTTAAAGTGCCAACCAAGCAGAACATTTTGCTGCAAACCGCGCCTCTTAAAGTGCCCGTGAAGCCGAGCTATGTCAAATTTGCCAAGGAGACCCCCAGCGCGCGTTTTCTGAAATTCTGCAAAGTTTCGGACTATAAAAAACTACTGCAAAAAGAAGGCCAGGAAAAACACCCTGGCGCCAATGCCATCATGTCCTAACTACGATTTCCTTCAAGTGCCAGCCTAGCAAAACATGTTGCTGCAAACCGCGCCTCCCAAAGTGCCCGTAAAGCCGAGCTATGTCAAATTTGCCAAGGGGACCCCCAGCGCGCGCTTTCTGAAATTCTGCAAAGTTGGGACCAGGGGAAACTCCTGCAAAAAGAAGGCCAGAAAAAACACCCTGGCGCCAATGTTATCATGTCCTAACTAAAATTTCCTTAAAGTGCCAACCTAGCAGAACATTTTGCTGCAAACCGCGCCTCCCAAAGTGCCCGTGAAGCCGAGCTATGTCACATTTGCCAAGGGGACCCCCAGCGCGCGTTTTCTGAAATTCTGCAAAGTTGGGATTAGGGAAAACTACTGAAAAAAAGAAGACCAGAAAAAACACCCTGTCGCCAATGCCATCATGTCCTAACAAAAATTTCCTTGAAGTGCCAACCAAGCAGAAGATTTTGCTGCAAACCGCGCCTCTTAAAGTGCCCGTGAAGGCGAGCTATGTCAAATTTGCCAAGGGGACCCCCAGCGCGCGTTTTCTGAAATTCTGCAAAGTTGGGACTATAAAAAACTACTGCAAAAAGAAGGCTAGAAAAAACACCCTGGCGCCAATGCCATCATGTCCTAACTAAAATTTTCTTGAAGTGCCAACCTAGCAGAACATTTTGCTGCAAACCGCGCCCCCCAAAGTGCCCGTAAAGCCGAGCTATGTCAAATTTTCCAAGGGGACCCCCAGCGCGCGCTTTCTGAAATTCTGCAAAGTTGGGACCAGGGGAAACTCCTGCAAAAAGAAGGCCAGAAAAAACACCCTGGCGCCAATGCCATCATGTCTTAACTAAAATTTCCTTAAAGTGCCAACCTAGCAAAAAATTTTGCTGCAAACCGCGCCTCCCAAAGTGCCCGTGAAGCCGAGCTATGTCAAATTTGCCAAGGGGACCCCCAGCGCGCGTTTTCTGAAGTTCTGCAAAGTTGGGATTAGGGAAAACTACTGCAAAAAGAAGACCAGAAAAAACACCCTGGCGCGATGTTATCATGTCCTAACTATCATTTCCTTAAAGTGCCAACCAAGCGGAACATTTTGCTGCAAACCGCGCCTCTTAAAGTCCCCGTGAAGCCGAGCTATGTCAAATTTGCCAAGGGGACCCCCAGCGCGCGTTTTCTGAAATTCTGCAAATTTGGGACCAGGGGAAACTCCTGCAAAAAGAAAGCCAGAAAAAACACCCTGGCGCCAATGCCATCATGTCGTGACTAGGATTTCCTTGAAGTGCCAACCTAGCAAAACATTTTTCTGCAAACGGCGCCTCTTAAAGTGCCCGTGAAGCCGAGCTATGTCAAATTTGCCAAGGTGACCCCCAGCGCGCGTTTTCTAAAATTCTGCATAGTTGGGACCAGGGAAAACTACTGCAAAAAGAAGGCCAGAAAAAACACCCTGGCGCCAACGCCATCATGTCTTAACTAGGATTTCCTTGAAGTGCCAACCTAGCAAAACATTTTGCTGCAAACTGCGCCTCCCAAAGTGCCCGTGAAGCCGAGCTATGTCAAATTTGCCAAGGGGACCCCCAGCGCGCGTTTTCTGAAATTCTGCAAAGTTGGGACTAGGGGAAACTCCTGCAAAAAGAAGACCAGAAAAAACACCCTGGCGCCAATGCCATCTGGTCCTTTACTAAAATTTCCTTAAAGTGCCAACCTAGCAGAACATTTTGCTGCAAACCGCGCCTCTTAAAGTGCCCGTGAAGCCGAGCTATGTCAAATTTGCCAAGGGGACCCCCAGCGCGCGTTTTCTGAAATTCTGCAAAGTTGGGATTAGGGAAAACTACTGCAAAAAGAAGACCAGAAAAAACACCCTGGCGCAGATGTTATCATGTCCTAACTATCATTTCCTTGAAGTGCCAACCAAGCAGAACATTTTGCTGCAAACCGCGCCTCTTAAAGTGCCCGTGAAGCCGAGCTATGTCAAATTTGCCAAGGGGACCCCCAGCGCGCGTTTTCTGAAATTCTGCAAAGTTGGGACCAGGGGAAACTCCTGCAAAAAGAAAGCCAAAAAAAACACCCTGGCGCCAATGCCATCATGTCGTAACTAGGATTTCCTTGAAGTGCCAATCTAGCAAAACATTTTGCTGCAAACTGCGCCTCCCAAAGTGCCCGTGAAGCCGAGCTATGTCAAATTTGCCAAGGGGACCCCCAGCGCGCGTTTTCTGAAATTCTGCAAAGTTGGGACCAGGGGAAACTCCTGCAAAAAGAAGGCCAGAAAAAACACACTGGCGCCAATGCCATCATGTCCTAACTAACATTTCTTTAAAGTGCCAACCTAGCAGAACATTTTGCTGCAAACCGCGCATCTTAAAGTGCCCGTGAAGCCGAGCTATGTCAAATTTGCCAAGGGGACCCCCAGCGCGCGTTTTCTGAAATTCTGCAAATTTAGGACCAGGGAAAACTACTGCAAAAAGAAGGCCAGAAAAAACACCCTGGCGCCAATGCCATCATGTTCTAACAAAAATTTCCTTAAAGTGCCAACCAAGCAGAACATTTTGCTGCAAACCGCGCCTCTTAAAGTGCCCGTGAAGCCGAGCTATGTCAAATTTGCCAAGGGGACCCCCAGCGCGCGTTTTCTGAAATTCTGCAAAGTTGGGACTATAAAAAACTACTGCAAAAAGAAGGCCAGGAAAAACACCCTGGCCTCAGTGCCATCATGTCCTAACTACGATTTCCTTCAAGTGCCAACCTAGCAAAACATTTTGCTGCAAACCGCGCCTCCCAAAGTGCCCGTAAAGCCGAGCTATGTCAAATTTGCCAAGGGGACCCCCAGCGCGCGCTTTCTGAAATTCTGCAAAGTTGGGACCAGGGGAAACTCCTGCAAAAAGAAGGCCAGAAAAAACACCCTGGCGCCAATGCCATCATGTCGTAACTAGGATTTCCTTGAAGTGCCAACCAAGCAGAACATTTTGCTGCCAACCGCGCCTCTTAAAGTGCCCGTGAAGCCGAGCTATGTCAAATTTGCCAAAGGGACCCCCAGCGCGCGTTTTCTGAAATTCTGCAAAGTTGGGACCAGGGGAAACTCTTGCAAAAAGAAAGCCAGAAAAAACACACTGGCGCCAATGCCATCATGTCGTAACTAGGATTTCCTTGAAGTGCCAACCTAGCAGAACATTTTTCTGCAAACCGCGCCTCTTAAAGTGCCCGTGAAGCCAAGCTATGTCAAATTTGCCAAGGGGACCCCCAGCGCGCGTTTTCTAAAATTCTGCATAGTTGGGACCAGGGGAAACTACCGCAAAAAGAAGGCCAGAAAAAACACCCTGGCACCAACGCCATCATGTCTTAACTAGGATTTCCTCAAAGTGCCAACCTAGCAAAACATTTTGCTGCAAACTGCGCCTCCCAAAGTGCCCGTGAAGCCGAGCTATGTCAAATTTGCCAAGGGGACCCCCAGCGCGCGTTTTCTGAAATTCTGCAAAGTTGGGACTAGGGAAAACTACTGCAAAAAGAAGGCCAGAAAAAACACCCTGGCGCCAATGCCATTATGTCGCAACTAGGTTTTTTCTTAAAGTGCCAACCTAGCAGAACATTTTGCTGCAAACCGCGCCTCCCAAAGTGTTCGTTAAGCCGAGCTATGTCAAATTTGCCAAGGGGACCCCCAGCGCGCGTTTTCTGAAATTCTGCAAAGTTGGGACCAGGGAAAACTCCTGCAAAAAGAAGGTCAGAAAAAACACCCTGGCGCCAATGCCATCATGTCCTAACTATCGTTTCCTTAAAGTGCTAACCAAGCAGAACATTTTGCTGCAAACCGCGCCTCTTAAAGTGCCCGTGAAGCCGAGCTATGTCAAATTTGCCAAGGGGACCCCAAGCGCGCGTTTTCTGAAATTCTGCAAAGTTGGGACCAGGGGAAACTCCTGCAAAAAGAAAGCCAGAAAAAACACCCTGGCGCCAATGCCATCATGTCGTAACTAGGATTTCCTTCAAGTGCCAACCCAGCAGAACATTTTTCTGCAAACCGCGCCTCTTAAAGTGCCCGTGAAGCCGAGCTATGTCAAATTTGCCAAGGGGACCCCCAGCGCGCGTTTTCTGAAATTCTGCAAAGTTAGGACCAGGGAAAACTACTGCAAAAAAAAGGCCAGAAAAAACACCCTGGCGCCAACGCCATCATGTCTTAACTACGATTTCCTTGAAGTGCCAACCTAGCAAAACATTTTGCTGCAAACCGCGCCTCCCAAAGTGCCCGTGAAGCCGAGCTATGTCTAATTTGCCAAGGGGACCCCCAGCGCGCGTTTTCTGAAATTCTGCAAAGTTGGGACCAGGGGAAACTCCTGCAAAAAGAAGGCCAGAAAAAACACCCTGGGGCCAATGCCATCATGTCCTAACTAAAATTTCCTTAAAGTGCCAACCTAGCAGAACATTTTGCTGCAAACCGCGCCTCCCAAAGTGCCCGTGAAGCCGAGCTATGTCAAATTTGCCAAGGGGACCCCCAGCGCGCGTTTTCTGAAATTCTGCAAAGTTGGGACCAGGGGAAACTCCTGCAAAAAGAAAGCCAGAAAAATTACCCTGGCGCCAATGCCATCATGTCGTAACTAGGATTTCCTTGAAGTGCCAACCTAGCAGAACATTTTTCTGCAAACCGCGCCTCTTAAAGTGCCCGTGAAGCCTAGCTATATCAAATTTGCCAAGGGGACCCCTAGCGCGCGTTTTCTAAAATTCTGCAAAGTTGGGACCAGGGAAAACTACTGCAAAAAGAAGGCCAGAAAAAACACCCTGGCGCCAACGCCATCATGTCTTAACTAAAATTTCCTTGAAGTGCCAACCTAGCAAAACATTTTGCTGCAAACCGCGCCTCCCAAAGTGCCCGTGAAGCCGAGCTATGTCAAATTTGCCAAGGGGACCCCCAGCGCGCGTTTTCTGAAATTCTGCAAAGTTGGGACTAGGGGAAACTCCTGCAAAAAGAAGACCAGAAAAAACACCCTGGCGCCAATGCCATCTGGTCCTTTACTAAAATTTCCTTAAAGTGCCAACCTAGCAGAACATTTTGCTGCAAAACGCGCCTCTTAAAGTGCCCGTGAAGCCGAGCTATGTCAAATTTGCCAAGGGGACCCCCAGCGCGCGTTTTCTGAAATTCTGCAAAGTTGGGACCAGGGGAAACTTCTGCAAAAAGAAGGCCGGAAAAAACACCCTGGCGCCAATGTTATCATGTGGTAACTAAAATTTCCTTAAAGTGCCAACCTAGCAGAACATTTTGCTGCAAACCGCGCCTCTTAAAGTGCCCGTGAAGCCGAGCTATGTCAAATTTGCCAAGGGGACCCCCAGCGCGCGTTTTCTGAAATTCTGCAAAGTTGGGACCAGGGAAAACTACTGCAAAAAGAGGGCCAGAAAAAACACCCTGGCGCCAATGCCATCATGTCCTAATTACAATTTTCATGTAGTGCCAACCTAGCAAAACATTTTGCTGCAAACGGCGCCTCTTGAAGTGCCAGTGAAGCCGAGCTATGTCAAATTTGCCAAGGGGATCCCCAGCGCGCGTTTTCTGAAATTCTGCAAAGTTGGGACCAGGGAAAACTACTGCAAAAAGAAGGCCAGAAAAAACACCCTGGCGCCAATGCCATCATGTCCTAACTAAAATTTCCTTAAAGTGCCAACCTAGCAGAACATTTTGCTGCAAACCGCGCTTCCCAAAATGCCCGTAAAGCCGAGCTATGTCAAATTTGCCAAGGGGACCCCCAGCGCGCGTTTTCTGAAATTCTGCAAAGTTGGGACCAGGGGAAACTCCTGCAAAAAGAAGGCCAGAAAAAACACCCTGGGGCCAATGCCATCATGTCCTAACTAAAATTTCCTTAAAGTGCCAACCTAGCAGAACATTTTGCTGCAAACCGCGCCTCCCAAAGTGCCCGTGAAGCCGAGCTATGTCAAATTTGCCAAGGGGACCCCCAGCGCGCGTTTTCTGAAATTCTGCAAAGTTGGGACCAGGGGAAACTCCTGCAAAAAGAAAGCCAGAAAAATTACCCTGGCGCCAATGCCATCATGTCGTAACTAGGATTTCCTTGAAGTGCCAACCTAGCAGAACATTTTTCTGCAAACCGCGCCTCTTAAAGTGCCCGTGAAGCCTAGCTATATCAAATTTGCCAAGGGGACCCCTAGCGCGCGTTTTCTAAAATTCTGCAAAGTTGGGACCAGGGAAAACTACTGCAAAAAGAAGGCCAGAAAAAACACCCTGGCGCCAACGCCATCATGTCTTAACTAAAATTTCCTTGAAGTGCCAACCTAGCAAAACATTTTGCTGCAAACCGCGCCTCCCAAAGTGCCCGTGAAGCCGAGCTATGTCAAATTTGCCAAGGGGACCCCCAGCGCGCGTTTTCTGAAATTCTGCAAAGTTGGGACTAGGGGAAACTCCTGCAAAAAGAAGACCAGAAAAAACACCCTGGCGCCAATGCCATCTGGTCCTTTACTAAAATTTCCTTAAAGTGCCAACCTAGCAGAACATTTTGCTGCAAACCGCGCCTCTTAAAGTGCCCGTGAAGCCGAGCTATGTCAAATTTGCCAAGGGGACCCCCAGCGCGCGTTTTCTGAAATTCTGCAAAGTTGGGACCAGGGGAAACTTCTGCAAAAAGAAGGCCGGAAAAAACACCCTGGCGCCAATGTTATCATGTGGTAACTAAAATTTCCTTAAAGTGCCAACCTAGCAGAACATTTTGCTGCAAACCGCGCCTCTTAAAGTGCCCGTGAAGCCGAGCTATGTCAAATTTGCCAGAGGGACCCCCAGCGCGCGTTTTCTGAAATTCTGCAAAGTTGGGACCAGGGGAAACTCCTTCAAAAAGAAAGCCAGAAAAAACACCCTGGCGCCAATGCCATCATGTCGTAACTAGGATTTCCTTAAAGTGCCAACCTAGCAGAACATTTTTCTGCAAACCGCGCCTCTTAAAGTGCCCGTGAAGCCGAGCTATGTCAAATTTGCCAGAGGGACCCCCAGCGCGCGTTTTCTGAAATTCTGCAAAGTTGGGACTATAAAAAACTACTGCAAAAAGAAGGCCAGAAAAAACACCCTGGCGCCAATGCCATCATGTCCTATCTGGGATTTTCTTCAAGTGCCAACCAAGCAGAACATTTTGCTGCAAACCGCGCCTCCCAAAGTGCCAGTGAAGCCGAGCTATGTCAAATTTGCCAAGGGGACCCCCAGCGCGCGTTTTCTGAAATTCTGGAAAGTTGGGATTAGGGAAAACTACTGCAAAAAGAAGACCAGAAAAAACACCCTGGCGCAGATGTTATCATGTCCTAACTATCATTTCCTTGAAGTGCCAACCAAGCAGAACATTTTGCTGGAAACCGCGCCTCTTAAAGTGCCCGTGAAGCCGAGCTATGTCAAATTTGCCAAGGGGACCCCCAGCGCGCGTTTTCTGAAATTCTGCAAAGTTGGGACCAGGGGAAACTCCTACAAAAAGAAAGCCAGAAAAAACACCCTGGCGCCAATGCCATCATGTCGTAACTAGGATTTCCTTGAAGTGCCAACCTAGCAGAACATTTTGCTGCAAACCGCGCCTCCTAAAGTGCCCGTGAAGCCGAGCTATGTCAAATTTGCCAAGGGGACCCCCAGCGCGCGTTTTCTGAAATTCTGCAAAGTTGGGATTAGGGAAAACTACTGCAAAAAGAAGACCAGAAAAAACACCCTGGCGCCAATGGCATCATGTCCTAACAAAAATTTCCTTGAAGTGCCAACCATGCACAAGATTTTGCTGCAAACCGCGCCTCTTAAAGTGCCCGTGAAGGCGAGCTATGTCAAATTTGCCAAGGGGACCCCCAGCGCGCGTTTTCTGAAATTCTGCAAAGTTGGGACTATAAAAAACTACTGCAAAAAGAAGGCCAGAAAAAACACCCTGGCGCCAATGCCATAATGTCCTAACTAGGATTTCCTTGAAGTGCCAACCTAGCAGAACATTTTGCTGCAAACCGCGCCTCCCAAAGTTCCCGTAAAGCCGAGCTATGTCAAATTTGCCAAGGGGACCCCCAGCGCGCGCTTTCTGAAATTCTGCAAAGTTGGGACCAGGGGAAACTTCTGCAAAAAGAAGGCCAGAAAAAACACCCTGGCGCCAATGCCATCATGTCCTAACTAAAATTTCCTTAAAGTGCCAACCTAGCAGAACATTTTGCTGCAAACCGCGCCTCCCAAAGTGCCCGTAAAGCCGAGCTATGTCACATTTGCCAAGGGGACCCCCAGCGCGCGTTTTCTGAAATTCTGCAAAGTTGGGATTAGGGAAAACTACTGCAAAAAGAAGCCCAGAAAAAACACCCTGGCGCAGATGTTATCATGTCCTAACTATAATTTCCTTGAAGTGCCAACCAAGCAGAACATTTTGCTGCAAACCGCGCCTCTTAAAGTGCCCGTGAAGCCGAGCTATATCAAATTTGCCAAGGGGACCCCCAGCGCGCGTTTTCTGAAATTCTGCAAAGTTGGGACCAGGGGAAACTCCTGCAAAAAGAAAGCCAGAAAAAACACCCTGGCGCCAATGCCATCATGTCGTAACTAGGATTTCCTTAAAGTGCCAACCTAGCAGAACATTTTGCTGCAAACCGCGCCTCCCAAAGTGCCCGTCAAGCCGAGCTATGTCAAATTTGCCAAGGGGACCCCCAGCGCGCGTTTTCTGAAATTCTGCAAAGTTGGGACCAGGGGAAACTCCTGCAAAAAGAAGGCCAGAAAAAACACACTGGCGCCAATGCCATCATGTCCTAACTAGGATTTCCTTAAAGTGCCAACCTAGCAGAACATTTTGCTGCAAACCGCGCATCTTAAAGTGCCCGTAAAGCCGAGCTATGTCAAATTTGCCAAGGGGACCCCCAGCGCGCGTTTTCTGAAATTCTGCAAATTTAGGACCAGGGAAAACTACTGCAAAAAGAAGGCCAAAAAAAAAACCCTGGCGCCAATGCCATCATGTCCTAACAAAAATTTCCTTGAAGTGCCAACCAAGCAGAACATTTTGCTGCAAACCCCGCCTCTTAAAGTGCCCGTGAAGGCGAGCTATGTCAAATTTGCCAAGGGGACCCCCAGCGCGCGTTTTCTGAAATTCTGCAAAGTTGGGACTATAAAAAACTACTGCAAAAAGAAGGCCAGAAAAAACACCCTGGCGCCAACGCCATCATGTCCTAACTAGAATTTCCTTTAAGTGCCAACCTAGCAGAACATTTTCCTGCAAACCGCGCCTCTTAAAGTGCCCGTGAAGCCTAGCTATATCAAATTTGCCAAGGGGACCCCCAGCGCGCGCTTTCTGAAATTCTGCAAAGTTGGGACCAGGGGAAACTCCTGCAAAAAGAAGGCCGGAAAAAACACCCTGGCGCCAATGTTATCATGTGGTAACTAAAATTTCCTTAAAGTGCCAACCTAGCAGACCATTTTGCTGCAAACCGCGCCTCTTAAAGTGCCCGTGAAGCCGAGCTATGTCAAATTTGCCAGAGGGACCCCCAGCGCGCGTTTTCTGAAATTCTGCAAAGTTGGGACCAGGGGAAACTCCTGCAAAAAGAAAGCCAGAAAAAACACCCTGGCGCCAATGCCATCATGTCGTAACTAGGATTTCCTTAAAGTGCCAACCTAGCAGAACATTTTTCTGCAAACCGCGCCTCTTAAAGTGCCCGTGAAGCCGAGCTATGTCAAATTTGCCAGAGGGACCCCCAGCGCGCGTTTTCTGAAATTCTGCAAAGTTGGGACTATAAAAAACTACTGCAAAAAGAAGGCCAGAAAAAACACCCTGGCGCCAACGCCATCATGTCCTATCTGGGATTTTCTTGAAGTGCCAACCAAGCAGAACATTTTGCTGCAAACCGCGCCTCCCAAAGTGCCCGCAAAGCCGAGCTATGTCAAATTTGCCAAGGGGACCCCCAAAGCGCGCTTTCTGAAATTCTGCAAAGTTGGGACCAGGGTAAACTCCTGCAAAAAGAAGGCCAGAAAAAACACCCTGGCGCCAATGCCATCATGACCTAACTAAAATTTTCTTAAAGTGCCAACCTAGCAGAACATTTTGCTGCAAACCGCGCCTCCCAAAGTGCCCGTGAAGCCAAGCTATGTCAAATTTGCCAAGGGGACCCCCAGCGCGCGTTTTCTGAAATTCTGCAAAGTTGGGATTAGGGAAAACTACTGCAAAAAGAAGACCAGAAAAAACACCCTGGCGCCAATGCCATCATGTCCTAACAAAAATTTCCTTGAAGTGCCAACCAAGCAGAAGATTTTGCTGCTAACCGCGTCTCTTAAAGTGCCCGTGAAGGCGAGCTATGTCAAATTTGCCAAGGGGACCCCCAGCGCGCGTTTTCTGAAATTCTGCAAAGTTGGGACTATAAAAAACTACTGCAAAAAGAAGGCCAGAAAAAACACCCTGGCGCCAACGCCATCATGTCCTAACTAGAATTTCCTTGAAGTGCCAACCTAGCAGAACATGTTGCTGCAAACCGCGCCTCCCAAAGTGCCCGTAAAGCCGAGCTATGTCAAATTTGCCAAGGGGACCCCCAGCGCGCGCTTTCTGAAATTCTGCAAAGTTGGGACCAGGGGAAACTCCTGCAAAAAGAAGGCCAGAAAAAACACCCTGGCGCCAATGCCATCATGTCCTAACTAAAATTTCGTTTAAGTGCCAACCTAGCAGAACATTTTGCTGCAAACCGCACCTCCCAAAGTTCCCGTGAAGCCGAGCTATGTCAAATTTGCCAAGGGGACCCCCAGCGCGCGTTTTCTGAAATTCTGGAAAGTTGGGATTAGGGAAAACTACTGCAAAAAGAAGACCAGAAAAAACACCCTGGCGCAGATGTTATCATGTCCTAACTATCATTTCCTTGAAGTGCCAACCAAGCAGAACATTTTGCTGGAAACCGCGCCTCTTAAAGTGCCCGTGAAGCCGAGCTATGTCAAATTTGCGAAGGGGACCCCAAGCGCGCGTTTTCTGAAATTCTGCAAAGTTGGGACCAGGGAAAACTCCTGCAAAAAGAAGGCCAGAAAAAACACCCTGGCGCCAATGCCATCATGACCTAACTAAAATTTTCTTAAAGTGCCAACCTAGCAGAACATTTTGCTGCAAACCGCGCCTCCCAAAGTTCCCGTGAAGCCGAGCTATGTCAAATTTGCCAAGGGGACCCCAACGCGCGTTTTCTGAAATTCTGCAAAATTGGGACCATGGGAAACTCCTGCAAAAAGAAGGCCATAAAAATTACCCTGGCACCAATGCCATCATAACCTGACTAAAATTTCCTTAAAGTGCCAACCTAGCAGAACATTTTGCTGCAAACCGCGCCTCTTAAAGTGCCCGTGAAGCCGAGCTATGTCAAATTTGCCAAGGGGACCCCCAGCGCGCGTTCTCTGAAATTCTGCAAAGTTGGGACCAGGAAAAACTCCTGCAAAAAGAAGGCCAGAAAAAACACCCTGTCGCCAATGCCATCATGTTACAACTAGCATTTCCTTGAAGTGCCAGCCCAACAGAACATTTTGTTGCAAACCGCGCCTCAAAAAGTGCCCGTGAAGATGAGCTATGTCAAATTTGCCAAAGAGACCCCCAGCGCGCGTTTTCTGAAATTCTGCAAAGTTGGGACCAGGGAAAACTACTGCAAAAAGAAGGCCAGAAAAAACACCCTGGCGCCAATGCCATCATGTCCTGACTTAAATTTCGTTAAAGCGCCAACCTAGCAGAACATTTTGCTGCAAACCGCGCCTCTTAAAGTGCCCGTGAAGCCGAGCTATGTCAAATTTGCCAAGGGGACCCCCAGCGCGCGTTTTCTGAAATTCTGCAAAGTTGGGACCAGGGGAAAGTCCTGCAAAAAGAAGGCAAGAAAAAACACCCTGGCGCCAATGCCATCATGTCCTCACTAAAATTTCCTTGAAGTGCCAACCTAGCAAAACATTTTGCTGCAAACCGCGCCTCTTAAAGTGCCCGTGAAGCCGAGCTATGTCAAATTTGCCAAGGGGACCCCCAGCGCGCGTTTTCTGAAATTCTGCAAAGTTGGGACCAGGGAAAACTACTGCAAAAAGAAGGCCAGAAAAAACACCCTGTCGCCAATGCCATCATGTCCTAACTAGAATTTCCTTAAAGTGCCAACCTTGCAGAACATTTTGCTGGAAACCGCGCCTCCCAAAGTGCCCGTGAAGCCGAGGTATGTCAAATTTGCCAAGGGGACCCCTAGCGCGCGTTTTCTGAAATTCTGCAAAGTTGGGACCAGAGGAAACTCCGGCAACAAGAAGGCCAGAAATAACACCCTGGCGCCAATGCCATCATGTTCTAACTACCATTTCCTTGAAGTGCCAACCAAGCAGAACATTTTGCTGCAAACCGCGCCTCTTAAAGTGCACGTGAAGCCGAGCTATGTCAAATTTGCCAAGGGGACCCCCAGTTGGGACCAGGGTAAACTCCTGCAAAAAGAAGGCCAGGAAAAACACCTTGGCGCCAATGCCATCATGTCTTAAGTAGGATTTTCTTTAAGTGCCGACCTAGCAGAACATTTTGCTGCAAACCGCGCCTCTTAAAGTGCCCGTGAAGCCGAGGTATGTCAAAGTTGCCAAGGGGACCCCCAGCGCGCGTTTTCTGAAATTCTGCAAAGTTGGGACCAGGGAAAACTACTGCAAATAGAAGGCCAGAAAAAACACCCTCGCGCCAATGCCATCATGTCCTAACTAAAATTTCTTTGAAGTGCACACCTACCAAAACATTTTGCTGCAAACCGCGCCTCCCAAAGTGCCCGTGAAGCCGAGCTATGTCAAATTTGCCAAGGGGACCCCCAGCGCGCGTTTTCTGAAATTCCGCCAAGTTGGGACCAGGGGAAACTCCTGCAAAAAGAAGGCCAAAAAAAACACTCTGGCGCCATTGTTATCATGTCCTAACTAAGATTTCCTTCAAGTGCCAACCTAGCAAAACATTTTGCTGCGAACCGCGCCTCTTAAAGTGCCCGTGAAGCCGAGCTATGTCAAATTTGCCAAGGGGACCCCCAGCGCGCGTTTTCTGAAATTCTGCAAAGTTGGGACCAGGGGAAACTTCTGCAAAAAGAAGGCCAGAAAAAACACCCTGGCGCCAATGCCATCTGGTCCTTTACTAAAATTTCCTTAAAGTGTCAACCTAGCAGAACATTTTGCTGCCAACCGCGCCTCCCAAAGTGCCGGTGAAGCCGAGCTATGTCAAATTTGCCAAGGGGACCCCCAGCGTGCGTTTTCTGAAATTCTGCAAAGTTGGGACCAGGGGAAACTTCTGCAAAAAGAAGGCCAGAAAAAGCACCCTGGCGCCAATGCCATCATGTTCTAACTAGAAATTTCTTGAAGTGCCAACCTAGCAGAACATTTTGCTGCAAACCGCGCCTCTTAAAGTGCCCGTGAAGCCGAGCTATGTCAAATTTGCCAAGGGAACCCCCAGCGCGCGTTTTCTGAAATTCTGCAAAGTTGGGACCAGGGAAAACTACTGCAAAAAGAAGGCCAGAAAAAACACCCTGGCGCCAATGCCATCATGTCCTAACTAGAATTTCCTTAAAGTGCCAACCTTGCAGAACATTTTGCTGGAAACCGCGCCTCCCAAAGTGCCCGTGAAGCCGAGGTATGTCAAATTTGCCAAGGGGACCCCTAGCGCGCGTTTTCTGAAATTCTGCAAAGTTGGGACCAGAGGAAACTCCGGCAAAAAGAAGGCCAGAAATAACACCCTGGCGCCAATGCCATCATGTCCTAACTACCATTTCCTTGAAGTGCCAACCAAGCAGAACATTTTGCTGCAAACCGCGCCTCTTAAAGTGCCCGTGAAGCCGAGCTATGTCAAATTTGCCAAGGGGACCCCCAGTTGGGACCAGGGTAAACTCCTGCAAAAAGAAGGCCAGGAAAAACACCTTGGCGCCAATGCCATCATGTCTTAAGTAGGATTTTCTTTAAGTGCCGACCTAGCAGAACATTTTGCTGCAAACCGCGCCTCTTAAAGTGCCCGTGAAGCCGAGGTATGTCAAAGTTGCCAAGGGGACCCCCAGCGCGCGTTTTCTGAAATTCTGCAAAGTTGGGACCAGGGAAAACTACTGCAAATAGAAGGCCAGAAAAAACACCCTCGCGCCAATGCCATCATGTCCTAACTAAAATTTCTTTGAAGTGCACACCTACCAAAACATTTTGCTGCAAACCGCGCCTCCCAAAGTGCCCGTGAAGCCGAGCTATGTCAAATTTGCCAAGGGGACCCCCAGCGCGCGTTTTCTGAAATTCCGCCAAGTTGGGACCAGGGGAAACTCCTGCAAAAAGAAGGCCAAAAAAAACACTCTGGCGCCATTGTTATCATGTCCTAACTAAGGTTTCCTTCAAGTGCCAACCTAGCAAAACATTTTGCTGCGAACCGCGCCTCTTAAAGTGCCCGTGAAGCCGAGCTATGTCAAATTTGCCAAGGGGACCCCCAGCGCGCGTTTTCTGAAATTCTGCAAAGTTGGGACCAGGGGAAACTTCTGCAAAAAGAAGGCCAGAAAAAACACCCTGGCGCCAATGCCATCTGGTCCTTTACTAAAATTTCCTTAAAGTGCCAACCTAGCAGAACATTTTGCTGCCAACCGCGCCTCCCAAAGTGCCGGTGAAGCCGAGCTATGTCAAATTTGCCAAGGGGACCCCCAGCGTGCGTTTTCTGAAATTCTGCAAAGTTGGGACCAGGGGAAACTTCTGCAAAAAGAAGGCCAGAAAAAGCACCCTGGCGCCAATGCCATCATGTTTTAACTAGAAATTTCTTGAAGTGCCAACCTAGCAGAACATTTTGCTGCAAACCGCGCCTCTTAAAGTGCCCGTGAAGCCGAGCTATGTCAAATTTGCCAAGGGAACCCCCAGCGCGCGTTTTCTGAAATTCTGCAAAGTTGGGACCAGGGAAAACTACTGCAAAATGAAGGCCAGAAAAAACACCCTGGCGCCAATGCCATCATGTCCTAACTAAAATTTCCTTAAAGTGCCAACCAAGCAGAACATTTTGCTGCAAACCGCGCCTCCCAAAGTTCCCGTGAAGCCAAGCTATGTCAAATTTGCCAAGGGGACCCCAGCGCGCGTTTTCTGAAATTCTGCAAAATTAGGACTATGGGAAACTTCTGCAAAAAGAAGGCCATAGAAAACACCCTGGCGCCAATGCCATCATGTGCTAACTAAAATTTCCTTGAAGTGCTAACCTAGCAAAACATTTTGCTGCAAACCGCGCCTCCCAATGTGCCCGTGAAGCCGAGCTATGTCAAATTTGCCAAGGGGACCCCCAGCGCGCGTTTTCTGAAATTCTGCAAAGTTGGGACCAGGGAAAACTACTGCAAAAAGAAGGCCACAAAAAAAAACCTGGCGCCAATGCCATCATGTCTTAACTTAAATTTCCTTGAAGTGCCAACCTAGCAGAACATTTTGCTGCAAACTGCGCTTCCCAAAGTGCCCGTGAAGCCGAGCTATGTCAAATTTGCCAAGGGGACCCCCAGCGCGCGTTTTCTGAAATTCTGCAAAGTTGGGACCAGGGAAAACTACTGCAAAAAGAAGGCCAGAAAAAACACCCTGGCGCCAATGCCATCATGTCTTGACTACAATTTCCTTAAAGTGCCAACCAAGCAGAACATTTTGCTGCAAACCGCGTCTCCCAAAGTGCCCGTGAAGCCGAGCTATGTCAAATTTGCGAAGGGGACCCCCAGCGCGCGTTTTCTGAAATTCTTCCAATTTGGGACCAGGGGAAACTCCTGCAAAAAGAATGTCAGAAAAAACGCCCTGGCGCCAATGCCATTATGTCATAACTACAATTTCCTTGAAATGCCAACCTAGCAAAACATTTTGCTGGAAACCGCGCCTCTTAAAGTGCCTGTGAAGGTGAGCTATGTCAAATTTGCCAAGGGGACCCCCAGCGCGGGTTTTCTGAAATTCTGCAAAGTTGGGACCAGGGAAACTCCTGCAAAAAGAAGGCCAGAAAAAACACCCTGGCGCCAATGCCATCATGTCCTAACTAAAATTTTCTTAAAGTGCCAACCTAGCAGAACCTTTTGCTGCAAACCGCACCTCCCAAAAAGCCCGTGAAGGCGAGCTATGTCAAATTTGCCAAGGGGACCCCCAGCGCGCGTTTTCTGAAATTCTGCAAAGTTGGGACCAGGGAAACTCCTGCAAAAAGAAGGCCAGAAAAAACACCCTGGCGCCAATGCCATCATGTCTTAACTAAAATTTTCTTATAGTGCCAACCTAGCAGAACATTTTGCTGCAAACCGCGCCTCTTAAAGTGCCCGTGAAGCCGAGCTATGTCAAATTTGCCAAGGGGACCCCCAGCGCGCGTTTTCTGAAATTCTGCAAAGTTGGGGCCATGGAAAACTCCTGCAAAAAGAAGGCCAGAAAAAACACTCTGGCGCCAATGCCATCATGTCCTTACTAAGATTTCCTTCAAGTGCAAACCTAGCAAAACATTTTGCTGCAAACCGCGCCTCTTAAAGTGCCCGTGAAGCCGAGCTATGTCAAATTTGCCAAGGGGACCCCCAGCGCGCGTTTCTGAAATTCTGCAAAGTTGGGACCAGGGGAAACTCCTGCAAAAAAAAGGCCAGAAAAAAACACGCTGGCGCCAATGCCATCATGTCCTAACTAGGATTTCCTTCAAGTTCCAACCTAGCAAAACATTTTGCTGCAAACCGCGCCTCTTAAAGTGCCCGTAAAGCCGAGCTATGTCAAATTTGCCAAGGGGACCCCCAGCGCGCGTTTTCTGAAATTCTGCAAAGTTGGGACCAGGGAAAACTACTGCAAAAAGAAGGCCAATAAAAAAACCCTGGCGCCAATGCCATCATGTCCTAACTAAAATTTCCTTGAAGTGCTAACCTAGCAAAACATTTTGCTGCAAACCGCGCCTCCCAATGTGCCCGTGAAGCCGAGCTATGTCAAATTTGCCAAGGGGACCCCCAGCGCGCGTTTTCTGAAATTCTGCAAAGTTGGGACCAGGGAAAACTACTGCAAAAAGAAGGCCACAAAAAAAAACCTGGCGCCAATGCCATCATGTCTTAACTTAAATTTCCTTGAAGTGCCAACCTAGCAGAACATTTTGCTGCAAACTGCGCTTCCCAAAGTGCCCGTGAAGCTGAGCTATGTCAAATTTGCCAAGGGGACCCCCAGCGCGCGTTTTCTGAAATTCTGCAAAGTTGGGATTAGGGAAAACTACTGCAAAAAGAAGGCCAGAAAAAACACCCTGGCGCCAATGCCATCATGTCTTGACTACAATTTCCTTAAAGTGCCAACCAAGCAGAACATTTTGCTGCAAACCGCGTCTCCCAAAGTGCCCGTGAAGCCGAGCTATGTCAAATTTGCGAAGTGGACCCCCAGCGCGCGTTTTCTGAAATTCTGCAAAGTTGGGACCAGGGGAAACTCCTGCAAAAAGAATGTCAGAAAAAACGCCCTGGCGCCAATGCCATTATGTCATAACTACAATTTCCTTGAAATGCCAACCTAGCAAAACATTTTGCTGGAAACCGCGCCTCTTAAAGTGCCTGTGAAGGTGAGCTATGTCAAATTTGCCAAGGGGACCCCCAGCGCGGGTTTTCTGAAATTCTGCAAAGTTGGGACCAGGGAAACTCCTGCAAAAAGAAGGCCAGAAAAAACACCCTGGCGCCAATGCCATCATGTCCTAACTAAAATTTCCTTAAAGTGCCAACCTAGCAGAACCTTTTGCTGCAAACCGCACCTCCCAAAAAGCCCGTGAAGGCGAGCTATGTCAAATTTGCCAAGGGGACCCCCAGCGCGCGTTTTCTGAAATTCTGCAAAGTTGGGACCAGGGAAACTCCTGCAAAAAGAAGGCCAGAAAAAACACCCTGGCGCCAATGCCATCATGTCTTAACTAAAATTTTCTTATAGTGCCAACCTAGCAGAACATTTTGCTGCAAACCGCGCCTCTTAAAGTGCCCGTGAAGCCGAGCTATGTCAAATTTGCCAAGGGGACCCCCAGCGCGCGTTTTCTAAAATTCTGCAAATTTGGGACCAGGGAAAGCTACTGCAAAAAGAGGGCAAGAAAAAACACACTGGCACCAATGCCATCATGTCTTAACTAGGATTTCCTAGAAGTGCCAACCTAGCATAACATTTTGCTGCAAACCGCGCCTCCCAAAGTGCCCGTGAAGCCGAGCTATGTCAAATTTGCCAAGGGGACCCCCAGCGCGCGTTTTCTGAAATTCTGCAAAGTTGGGACCACGGAAAACTACTGCAAAAACAAGGCCAGAAAAAACACCCTGGCGCCAATGCCATCATGTCTTAACTAAAATTTCCTTAAAGTGCCAACCAAGCAGAACATTTTGCTGCAAACCGCGTCTCCCAAAGTGCCCGTGAAGCCGAGCTATTTCAAATTTGCGAAGGGGACCCCCAGCGCGCGTTTTCTGAAATTCTTCCAATTTGGGACCAGGGGAAACTCCTGCAAAAAGAATGTCAGAAAAAACACCCTGGCGCCAATGCCATCATGTCATAACTACAATTTCCTTAAAATGCCAACCTAGCAGAACATTTTGCTGGAAACCGCGCCTCTTAAAGTGCCTGTGAAGGTGAGCTATGTCAAATTTGCCAAGGGGACCCCCAGCGCGGGTTTTCTGAAATTCTGCAAAGTTGGGACCAGGGAAACTCCTGCAAAAAGAAGGCCAGAAAAAACACCCTGGCGCAAATGCCATCATGTCCTAACTAAAATTTCCTTAAAGTGCCAACCTAGCAGAACCTTTTGCTGCAAACCGCGCCTCCCAAAGTGCCCGTGAAGCCGAGCTATGTCAAATTTGCCAAGGGGACCCCCAGCGCGCGTTTTCTGAAATTCTGCAAAGTTGGGACCAGGGAAACTCGTGCAAAAAGAAGGCCAGAAAAAACACCCTGGCGCCAATGCCATCATGTCTTAACTAAAATTTCCTTATAGTGCCAACCTAGCAGAACATTTTGCTGGAAACTGCGCCTCTTAAAGTGCCCGTGAAGCCCAGGTATGTCAAATTTGCCAAGGGGACCCCAGCGCGCGTTTTCTGAAATTCTGCAAAGTTGGGACCAATGAAAACTACTGCAAAAAGAAGGCCAGAAAAAACACACTGGCGCCAATGCCATCATGTCTTAACTAAAATTTCCTTGAATTGCCAACCTAGCAAAACATTTTGCTGCAAACCGCGCCTCCTAAAGTGCCCGTGAAGCTGAGCTATGTCAAATTTGCCAAGGGGACCCCCAGCGCGCGTTTTCTGAAATTCTGCAAAGTTGGGACCAGGGAAAACTACTGCAAAAAGAAGGCCAGAAAAAACACCCTGGCGCCAATGTCATCATGTCCTAACAAGGGTTTTCTTAAAGTGCCAACCTAGCAGAACATTTTGCTGCAAACCGCGCCTCCCAAAGTGGCCGTGAAGCCGAGCTATGTCAAATGTGCCAAGGAGACCCCCAGCGCGCGTTTTCTGAAATTCTGCAAAGTTGGGACCAGGGGAAACTCCTGCAAAAAGAAGTCCAGAAAAAACACCCTGGCGCCAATGCCATCATGTCTTAACTAAGATTTCCTTAAAGTGCCAACCTAGCAAAACATTTTGCTGCAAACCGCGCCTCTTAAAGTGCCCGTGAAGCCGAGCTATGTCAAATTTGCCAAGGGGACCCCCAGCGCGCGTTTTCTGAAATTCTGCAAAGTTGGGACCAGGGAAAACTCGTGCAAAAAGAAGGCCAGAAAAAACACCCTGGCGCCAATGCTATCATGTCCTAACTAGAATTTCCCTAAAGTGCCAACCTAGCAGAACATTTTGCTTGAAACCGCGCCTCCCAAAGTGCCCGTGAAGCCGAGCTATGTCAAATTTGCCAAGGGGACCCCCAGCGCGCGTTTTCTGAAATTCTGCAAAGTTGGGACCAGGGGAAACTCCTGCAAAAAGAAGGCTAGACAAAATACCCTGGCGCCAATGCCATCATACTCTAACTAGAATTTACTTAAAGTGCCAATCTGGCAGAACATTTTCCTGCAAACCGCGCCTCCCAAAGTGCCCGTGAAGCCGAGCTATGTCAAATTTGCCAAGGGGACCCACAGCGCGCGTTTTCTGAAATTCTGCAAAGTTGGGACCAGGGAAAACTCCTCCAAAAAGAAGACCAGAAAAAACACCCTGGCGCCAATGCCATCATGTCCTAACTAACATTTCCTTAAAGTGCCTACCTAGCAGAACATTTTGCTGCAAACCGCGCCTCCCAAAGTGCCCGTGAAGCCGAGCTATCTCAAATTTGCCAAGGGGACCCCCAGCGCGCGTTTTCTGAAATTCTGCAAAGTTGGGACCAGGGGAAACTCTTGCAAAAAAAAGGCCAGAAAAAAAACCCTGGCGCCAATGCCATCATGTCCTAACTAACATTTTCTTAAAGCGCCAACCTAGCAAAACATTTTGCTGCAAACCGCGCCTCTTAAAGTGCCCGTGAAGCCGAGCTATGTCAAATTTGCCAAGGGGACCCCCAGCGCGCGTTTTCTGAAATTCTGCAAAGTTGGGACCAGGGAAAACTACTGCAAAAATAAGGCCAGAAAAAACACTCTGGCGCCAATGCCATCATGTCCAAACTAACGCTTCCTTAAAGTGCCAACCTAGCAGAACATTTTGCTGCAAACCGCGCCTCCCAAAGTGCCCGTGAAGCCGAGCTATGTCAAATTTGCCAAGGGGACCCCCAGCGCGCGTTTTCTGAAATTCTGCAAAGTTGGGACCAGGGGAAACTGCTGCAAAAAGAAGGCCAGAGAAAACACCCTGACGCCAATGCCATCATGTCCTAACTAAAATTTCCTTGAAGTGCCAACCTAGCAGAACATTTTGCTCTAAACCGCGCCTGCCAAGGTGCCCGTGAAGCCGAGCTATGTCAAATTTGCCAAGGGGACCCCCAGCGCGCGTTTTCTGAAATTCTGCAAAGTTGGGACCAGGGAAAACTCCTGCAAAAAGAAGGCCAGAAAAAACACCCTGGCGCCAATGCCATCATGTCCTAACTAAAATTTCCTTCAAGTGCCAACCTAGCAGAATATTTTGCTGCAAACCGCGCCTCTTAAAGTGCCTGTGAAGCCGAGCTATGTCAAATTTGCCAAGAGGACCCCCAGCGCGCGTTTTCTGAAATTCTGCGAAGTGGGGACCAGGGAAAACTACTGCAAAAAGAAGGCCAGAAAAAACACCCTGGCGCCAATGCCATCATGTCCTGACTAGTATTTCCTTGAAGTGGTAATCTAGCAAAACATTTTGCTTCAAACCGAGCCTCCCAAAATGCCCGTGAAGCCGAGCTATGTCAAATTTTCCAAGGGGACCCCCAGCGCGCGTTTTCTGAAATTCTGCAAAGTTGGGACCAGGGGAAACTCCTGCAAAAAGAAGGCCAGAAAAACACCCTGGCGCCAATGCCATCATGTCCTAACTAAGATTTCCTTAAAGTGCCAATCTAGCAGAACATTTTGCTGCAAACGGAGCCTCTTAAAGTGCCCGTGAGGCCGAGCTATGTCAAATTTGGCAAGGGGACCCCCAGCGCGCGTTTTCTGAAATTCTGCAAAGTTTGGACAAGGGAAAACTACTGCAAAAAGAAGGCCAGAAAAAACACCCTGGCGCCAATGCCATCATGTCCTAACTACAATTTCCTTAAAGTGCCAACCTAGCAGAACATTTTGCTGCAAACCGCGCCTCCCAAAGTGGCCGTGAAGCCGAGCTATGTCAAATTTGCCATGGGGACCCCCAGCGCGCGTTTTCTGAAATTGTGCAAAGTTGGGACCAGGGGAAACTCTTGCAAAAAGAAGGCCAGAAGAAACACCCTGGCGCCAATGCCATCATGTCCTAACTAAGATTTCCTTAAAGTGCCAACCTAGCAAAACATTTTGCTGCAAACGACGCCTCTTAAAGTGCCAGTGAAGCCGAGCTATGTCAAATTTGCCAAGGGGACCCCCAGCGCGCGTTTTCTGAAATTCTGCAAAGTTGGGACCAGGGAAAACTACTGCAAAAAGAAGGCCAGAAAAGAAACCCTGGCGCCAATGCAATCATGTCGTAACTATGTTTTCCTTAAAGTGCCAACCTAGCAGAACATTTTGCTGCAAACCGCGCCTCTTAAAGTGCCCGTGAAGCCGAGCTATGTCAAATTTGCCAAGGGGACCCGCAGGGCGCGTTTTCTGAAATTCTGCAAAGTTGGGACCAGGGAAAACTACTGCAAAAAGAAGGCCAGAAAAAACACCCTGGCGCCAATGCCATCATGTCCTAACTACAATTTTCTTCTAGTGCCAACCTAGCAAAACATTTTGCTGCAAACGGCGCCTCTTAAAGTGCCCCTGAAGCCAAGCTATGTCAAATTTGCCAAGGGGACCCCCAGCGCGCGTTTTCTGAAATTCTGCAAAGTTGGGACCAGGGAAAACTACTGCAAAAAGAAGGCCGGAAAAAAACACCCTGGCGCCAATGCCATCATGTTGTAACTACGTTTTCCTTTAAGTGCCAACCTAGCAGAACATTTTGCTGCAAACCGCGCCTCTTAAAGTGCCCGTGAAGCCGAGCTATGTCAAATTTGCCAAGGGGACCCCCAGCGCGCGTTTTTTGAAATTCTGCAAAGTTGGGACTAGGGAAAACTACTGCAAAAAGAAGGCCAGAAAAAAACACCCTGGCGCCAATGCCATCATGTCCTAACTACAATTTTCTTGTAGTGCCAATCTAGCAAAACATTTTGCTGCAAACGGCGCCTCTTGAAGTGCCAGTGAAGCCGAGCTATGTCAAATTTGCCAAGGGGACCCCCAGCGCGCGTTTTCTGAAATTCTGCAAAGTCGGGACCAGGGAAAACTACTGCAAAAAGAAGGCCAGAAAAAACACCCTGGCGCCAATGCCATCATGTCCTAACTACGGTTTTCTTGTAGTGCCAACCTAGCAAAACATTTTGCTGCAAACGGCGCCTCCCAAAGTGCCCGTGAAGCCGAGCTATGTCAAATTTGCCAAGGGGACCCCGATCGCGCGTTTTCTGAAATTCTGCAAAGTTGGGACCAGGGAAAACTACTGCAAAAAGAAGGCCAAAGAAAACACCCTGGCGCCAATGCCATCATGTCCTAACTAAGATTTCCTTAAAGTGCGAACCTAGCAGAACATTTTGCTGCAAACCGCGCCTCTTAAAGTGCCCGTGAAGCCGAGCTATGTCAAATTTGCCAAGGGGACCCCCAGCGCGCGTTTTCTGAAATTCTGCAAAGTTGGGACCATGGAAAACTACTGCAAAAAGAAGGCCAGCAAAAACACCCTCGCGCCAATGCCATCATGTGCTAACTCGCATTTCCTTGAAGTGCCAACCTAGCAGAACATTTTGCTGCAAACCGCGCCTCCCAAAATGCCCGTGAAGCCGAGCTATGTCAAATTTGCCAAGGGGACCCCCAGCGCGCGTTTTCTGAAATTCTGCAAAGTTGGGACCAGGGGAAACTCCTGCAAAAAGAAGGCCAGAAAAAAAACCCTGGCGCCAATGCCATCATGTCTTAACTAGAATTTCCTTATAGTGCCAGCCTAGCAGAACATTTTGCTGCAAACCGCGCCTCCCAAAGTGCCCGTGAAGCCGAGCTATGTCAAATTTGAAAAGGGGACCCCCAGCGCGCGTTTTCTGAAATTCTGCAAAGTTAAGACCAGGGGAAACTCCTGCAAAAAGAAGGCCAGAAAAAACACCCTGGCGCCAATGCCATCATGTCCTAAGTAATATTTCCTTAAAGTGCCAACCTAGCACAACATTTTGCTGCAAACCGCACCTCCCAAAGTGCCCGTGAAGCCGAGCTATGTCAAATTTGCCAAGGGGACCCCCAGCGCGCGTTTTCTGAAATTGTGCAAAGTTGGGACCAGGGGAAGCTCCTGCAAAAAGAAGGCCAGAAAAAAAACCCTGGCGCAAATGCCATCATGTGTTAACTAGAATTTTCTTGAAGTGCCAACCTAGGAGAACATTTTGCTGCAAACTGCGCCTCCCAAAGTGCCCGTGAAGCCGAGCTATGTCAAATTTGCAAAGGGGACCCCCAACGCGCGTTTTCTGAAATTTTGCAAAGTTTGGACCATGGGAAACTCCTGCAAAAAGACGGCCACAAAAACACCCTGGCGCCAATGCAATCATGACTTAACTATGATTTCCTTAAAGTGCCAACCTAGCAAAATATTTTGCTGCAAACCGCGCCTCTTAAAGTGCCCGGGAAGCCGAGCTATGTCAAATTTGCCAAGGGAACACCCAGCGCGCGTTTTCTGAAATTCTGCAAAGTTGGGACCAGGGAAAACTACTGCAAAAAGAAGGCCAGAAAAAGCACCTTGGCACCAATGCCATCATGTCCTAACTAAAATTTCCTTAAAGTGCCAATCTAGCAGAACATTTTGCTGCAAACCGCGCCTCTTAAAGTGCCCGTGAAGCCGAGCTATGTGAAATTTGCCAAGGGGACCCCCAGGGCGCGTTTTCTGAAATTCTGCAAAGTTGGGACCAGGGAAAACTACTGCAAAAAGAAGGCCAGAAAAAACACCCAGGCGCCAATGCCATCATGTCCTAACTACCATTTTCTTGTAGTGCCAACCTAGCAAAACATTTTGCTGCAAACGGCGCCTCCCAAAGTGCTCGTGAAGCCGAGGTATGTCAAATTTGCCAAGGGGACCCCCAGCGCGCGTTTTCTGAAATTCTGCAAAGTTGGGACCAGGGAAAACTACTGCAAAAAGAAGGCCAGAGAAAACACCCTGGCGCCAATGCCATCATGTCTTGACTCGCATTTCCTTGAAGTGCCAACCTAGCAGAACATTTTGCTGCAAACCGTGCCTTCCAAAGTGCCCGTGAAGCCGAGCTATGTCAAATTTGCCAAGGGGACCCCCAGCGCGCGTTTTCTGAAATTCTGCAAAGTTGGGACCAGGGAAAACTACTGCAAAAAGAAGGCCAGAAAAAAAACCCTGGCGCCAATGCCATCATGTCATAACTAAAATTTCCTTCAAGAGCCAACCTAGCAGAACATTTTGCTGCAAACCGTGCCTTCCAAAGTGCCCGTGAAGCCGAGCTATGTCAAATTTGCCAAGGGGACCCCCAGCGCGCGTTTTCTGAAATTCTGCAAAGTTGGGACCAGGGAAAACTACTGCAAAAAGAAGGCCAGAAAAAAAACCCTGGCGCCAATGCCATCATGTCATAACTAAAATTTCCTTCAAGAGCCAACCTAGCAGAACATTTTGCTGCAAACCGTGCCTTCCAAAGTGCCCGTGAAGCCGAGCTATGTCAAATTTGCCAAGGGGACCCCCAGCGCGCGTTTTCTGAAATTCTGCAAAGTTGGGACCAGGGAAAACTACTGCAAAAAGAAGGCCAGCAAAAACACCCTCGCGCCAATGCCATCATGTGCTAACTCGCATTTCCTTGAAGTGCCAACCTAGCAGAACATTTTGCTGCAAACCGCGCCTCCCAAAGTGCCCGTGAAGCCGAGCTATGTCAAATTTGCCAAGGGGACCCCCAGCGCGCGTTTTCTGAAATTCTGCAAAGTTGGGACCAGGGGAAACTCCTGCAAAAAGAAGGCCAGAAAAAACCCCCTGGCGCCAATGCCATCATGTCCTAACTAGAATTTCCTTAAAGTGCCAGCCTAGCAGAACATTTTGCTGCAAACCGCGCCTCCCAAAGTGCCCGTGAAGCCGAGCTATGTCAAATTTGAAAAGGGGACCCCCAGCGCGCGTTTTCTGAAATTCTGCAAAGTTAAGACCAGGGGAAACTCCTGCAAAAAGAAGGCCAGAAAAAACACCCTGGCGCCAATGCCATCATGTCGCAACTACAATTTCCTTGTAGTGCCAACCTAGCAAAAGATTTTGCTGCAAACCGCGCCTCTTAAAGTGCCCGTGAAACCGAGCTATGTCAAATTTTCCAAGGGGACCCCCAGCGCTGGTTTTCTGAAATTCTGCAAAGTTGGGACCAGGGAAAACTGCTGCAAAAAGAAGGCCAGAAAAAACACCCTGGCGCGAATGCCATCATGTGCTAAGTAATAGTTCCTTAAAGTGCCAACCTAGCAGAACATTTTGCTGCAAACTGCGCTTCCCTTAGTGCCCGTGAAGCCGAGCTATGTCAAATTTGCAAAGGGGACCCCCAGCGCGCGTTTTCTGAAATTTTGCAAAGTTGGGACCATGGGAAACTCCTGCAAAAAGACGGCCACAAAAAATACCTTGGCACCAATGCCATCATGTCTTAACTAGAATTTCCTTGAAGTGCCAACCTAGCAGAACATTTTGCTGCAAACCGCGCCTCTTAAAGTGCCCGTGAAGCCGAGCTATGTAAAATTTGCCAAGGGGACCCCCAGGGCGCGTTTTCTGAAATTCTGCAAAGTTGGGACCAGGGAAAACTACTGCAAAAAGAAGGCCAGAAAAAACACCCTGGCACCAATGCCATCATGTCCTAACTAGAATTTCCTTGAAGTGCCAACCTAGCAGAACATTTTGCTGCAAACCGCGCCTCTCAAAGTGCCCGTGAAGCCGAGCTATGTGAAATTTGCCAAGGGGACCCCCAGGGCGCGTTTTCTGAAATTCTGCAAAGTTGGGACCAGGGAAAACTACTGCAAAAAGAAGGCCAGAAAAAACACCCTGGCGCCAATGCCATCATGTCCTAACTACAATTTTCTTGTAGTGCCAACCTAGCAAAACATTTTGCTGCAAACGGCGCCTCCCAAAGTGCCCGTGAAGCCGAGCTATGTCAAATTTGCCAAGGGGACCCCCAGCGCGCGTTTTCTGAAATTCTGCAAAGTTGGGACCGGGGAAAACTACTGCAAAAAGAAGGCCAGAGAAAACACCCTGGCGCCAATGCCATCATGTCCGAACTAACACTTCCTTAAAGTGCCAACCTAGCAGAACATTTTGCTGCAAACCGCGCCTCTTAAAGTGCCCGTGAAGCCGAGCTATGTCAAATTTGCCAAGGGGACCCCCAGCAAGCGTTTTCTGAAATTCTGCAAAGTTGGGACCAGGGGAAACTCCTGCAAAAAGAAAGCCAGAAAAAACACCCTGGCGCCAATGCCATCATGTCCTGACTCGCATTTCCTTGAAGTGCCAACTTAGCAGAACATTTTGCTGCAAACCGCGCCTCCCAAAGTGCCCGTGAAGCCGAGCTATGTCAAATTTGCCAAGGGGACCCCCAGCGCGCGTTTTCTGAAATTCTGCAAAGTTGGGACCAGGGGAAACTCCTGCAAAAAGAAGGCCAGAAAAAACACCCTGGCGCCAATGCCATCATGTTTTAACTAGGATTTCCTTAAAGTGCCAGCCTAGCAGAACATTTTGCTGCAAACCGCGCCTCTTAAAGTGCCCGTGAAGCCGAGCTATGTCAAATTTGCCAAGGGGACCCCCAGCGCGCGTTTTCTGAAATTCTGCAAAGTTGGGACCAGGGAAAACTACTGCAAAAAGAAGGCCAGAAAAAAAACCCTGGCGCCAATGCCATCATGTCATAACTAAAATTTCCTTCAAGTGCTAACCTAGCAGAACATTTTGCTGCAAACCGCGCCTTCCAAAGTGCCCGTGAAGCCGAGCTATGTCAAATTTGCCAACGGGACCCCCAGCGCGCGTTTTCTGAAATTCTGCAAAGTTGGGACCAGGGAAAACTACTGCAAAAAGAAGGCCAGCAAAAACACCCTCGCGCCAATGCCATCATGTGCTAACTCGCATTTCCTTAAAGTGCCAGCCTAGCAGAACATTTTGCTGCAAACCGCGCCTCCCAAAGTGCCCGTGAAGCCGAGCTATGTCAAATTTGAAAAGGGGACCCCCAGCGCGCGTTTTCTGAAAGTCTGCAAAGTTAAGACCAGGGGAAACTCCTGCAAAAAGAAGGCCAGAAAAAACACCCTGGCGCCAATGCCATCATGTCGCAATTAAGATTTCCTTGTAGTGCCAACCTAGGAAAAGATTTTGCTGCAAACCGCGCCTCTTAAAGTGCCCGTGAAGCCGAGCTATGTCAAATTTTCCAAGGGGACCCCCAGCGCTGGTTTTCTGAAATTCTGCAAAGTTGGGACCAGGGAAAACTGCTGCAAAAAGAAGGCCAGAAAAAACACCCTGGCGCGAATGCCATCATGTCCTAAGTAATATTTCCTTAAAGTGCCAACCTAGCACAACATTTTGCTGCAAACCGCACCTCCCAAATTGCCCGTGAAGCCGAGCTATGTCAAATTTGCCAAGGGGACCCCCAGCGCGCGTTTTCTGAAATTCTGCAAAGTTGGGACCAGGGGAAGCTCCTGCAAAAAGAAGGCCAGGAAAAAAACCCTGGCGCAAATGCCATCATGTGTTAACTACAATTTTCTTGAAGTGCCAACCTAGCAGAACATTTTGCTGCAAACTGCGCCTCCCAAAGTGCCCGTGAAGCCGAGCTATGTCAAATTTGCCAAGGGGACCCCCAGCGCGCGTTTTCTGAAATTTTGCAAAGTTGGGACCATGGGAAACTCCTGCAAAAAGACGGCCACAAAAAACACCCTGGCGCCAATGCCATCATGACTTAACTATAATTTCCTTAAAGTGCCAACCTAGCAAAATATTTTGCTGCAAACCGCGCCTCTTAAAGTGCCCGTGAAGCCGAGCTATGTCAAATTTGCCAAGGGAACCCCCAGCGCGCGTTTTCTGAAATTCTGCAAAGTTGGGACCAGGGAAAACTACTGCAAAAAGAAGGCCAGACAAAACACCCTGGCGCCAATGCCATCATGTCCTAACTAACATTTCCTTGAAGTGATAACCAAGCACAACATTTTGCTGCAAACTGCGCCTCCCAAAGTGCCCGTGAAGCCGAGCTATGTCAAATTTGCCAAGGGGACCCCCAGCGCGCGTTTTCTGAAATTCTGCAAAGTTGGGACCAGGGGAAACTCCTGCAAAAAGAAGGCCAGAAAAAGCACCCTGGCGCCAATGCCATCATGTCCTAACTAGAATTTCCTTAAAGTGCCAGCCTAGCACAACATTTTGCTGCAAACTGCGCCTCCCAAAGTGCCTGTGAAGCCGAGCTATGTCAAATTTGCCAAGGGGACCCCCAGCGCGCGTTTTCTGAAATTCTGCAAAGTTGGGACCAGGGGAAACTCTTGCAAAAAGAAGGCAAGAAAAAACACCCTGGCGCCAATGCCATCATGTCTTAACTAGAATTTCCTTAAAGTGCCAGCCTAGCAGAACATTTTGCTGCAAACCGCGCCTCTTAAAGTGCCCGTGAAGCCGAGCTATGTCAAATTTGCCAAGGGGACCCCCAGCGCGCGTTTTCTGAAATTCTGCAAAGTTGGGACCAGGGAAAACTACTGCAAAAAGAAGGCCAGAAAAAAAACCCTGGCGCCAATGCCATCATGTCATAACTAAAATTTCCTTCAAGTGCCAACCTAGCAGAACATTTTGCTGCAAACCGCGCCTCCCAAAGTGCCCGTGAAGCCGAGCTATGTCAAATTTGAAAAGGGGACCCCCAGCGCGCGTTTTCTGAAAGTCTGCAAAGTTAAGACCAGGGGAAACTCCTGCAAAAAGAAGGCCAGAAAAAACACCCTGGCGCCAATGCCATCATGTCGCAATTAGGATTTCCTTGTAGTGCCAACCTAGGAAAAGATTTTGCTGCAAACCGCGCCTCTTAAAGTGCCCGTGAAGCCGAGCTATGTCAAATTTTCCAAGGGGACCCCCAGCGCTGGTTTTCTGAAATTCTGCAAAGTTGGGACCAGGGAAAACTGCTGCAAAAAGAAGGCCAGAAAAAACACCCTGGCGCGAATGCCATCATGTCCTAAGTAATATTTCCTTAAAGTGCCAACCTAGCACAACATTTTGCTGCAAACCGCACCTCCCAAAGTGCCCGTGAAGCCGAGCTATGTCAAATTTGCCAAGGGGACCCCCAGCGCGCGTTTTCTGAAATTCTGCAAAGTTGGGACCAGGGGAAGCTCCTGCAAAAAGAAGGCCAAGAAAAAAACCCTGGCGCAAATGCCATCATGTGTTAACTACAATTTTCTTGAAGTGCTAACCTAGCAGAACATTTTGCTGCAAACTGCGCCTCCCAAAGTGCCCGTGAAGCCGAGCTATGTCAAATTTGCCAAGGGGACCCCCAGCGCGCGTTTTCTGAAATTCTGCAAAGTTGGGACCAGGGGAAACTCCTGCAAAAAGAAGGCCAGAAAAAACCCCCTGGCGCCAATGCCATCATGTCCTAACTAGAATTTCCTTAAAGTGCCAGCCTAGCAGAACATTTTGCTGCAAACCGCGCCTCCCAAAGTGCCCGTGAAGCCGAGCTATGTCAAATTTGAAAAGGGGACCCCCAGCGCGCGTTTTCTGAAATTCTGCAAAGTTAAGACCAGGGGAAACTCCTGCAAAAAGAAGGCCAGAAAAAACACCCTGGCGCCAATGCCATCATGTCGCAACTACAATTTCCTTGTAGTGCCAACCTAGCAAAAGATTTTGCTGCAAACCGCGCCTCTTAAAGTGCCCGTGAAACCGAGCTATGTCAAATTTTCCAAGGGGACCCCCAGCGCTGGTTTTCTGAAATTCTGCAAAGTTGGGACCAGGGAAAACTGCTGCAAAAAGAAGGCCAGAAAAAACACCCTGGCGCGAATGCCATCATGTGCTAAGTAATAGTTCCTTAAAGTGCCAACCTAGCAGAACATTTTGCTGCAAACTGCGCTTCCCTTAGTGCCCGTGAAGCCGAGCTATGTCAAATTTGCAAAGGGGACCCCCAGCGCGCGTTTTCTGAAATTTTGCAAAGTTGGGACCATGGGAAACTCCTGCAAAAAGACGGCCACAAAAAATACCTTGGCACCAATGCCATCATGTCTTAACTAGAATTTCCTTCAAGTGCCAACCTAGCAGAACATTTTGCTGCAAACCGCGCCTCTTAAAGTGCCCGTGAAGCCGAGCTATGTAAAATTTGCCAAGGGGACCCCCAGGGCGCGTTTTCTGAAATTCTGCAAAGTTGGGACCAGGGAAAACTACTGCAAAAAGAAGGCCAGAAAAAACACCCTGGCACCAATGGCATCATGTCCTAACTAAAATTTCCTTGAAGTGCCAACCTAGCAGAACATTTTGCTGCAAACCGCGCCTCTCAAAGTGCCCGTGAAGCCGAGCTATGTGAAATTTGCCAAGGGGACCCCCAGGGCGCGTTTTCTGAAATTCTGCAAAGTTGGGACCAGGGAAAACTACTGCAAAAAGAAGGCCAGAAAAAACACCCTGGCGCCAATGCCATCATGTCCTAACTACAATTTTCTTGTAGTGCCAACCTAGCAAAACATTTTGCTGCAAACGGCGCCTCCCAAAGTGCCCGTGAAGCCGAGCTATGTCAAATTTGCCAAGGGGACCCCCAGCGCGCGTTTTCTGAAATTCTGCAAAGTTGGGACCGGGGAAAACTACTGCAAAAAGAAGGCCAGAGAAAACACCCTGGCGCCAATGCCATCATGTCCGAACTAACATTTCCTTAAAGTGCCAACCTAGCAGAACATTTTGCTGCAAACCGCGCCTCTTAAAGTGCCCGTGAAGCCGAGCTATGTCAAATTTGCCAAGGGGACCCCCAGCAAGCGTTTTCTGAAATTCTGCAAAGTTGGGACCAGGGGAAACTCCTGCAAAAAGAAAGCCAGAAAAAACACCCTGGCGCCAATGCCATCATGTCCTGACTCGCATTTCCTTGAAGTGCCAACTTAGCAGAACATTTTGCTGCAAACCGCGCCTCCCAAAGTGCCCGTGAAGCCGAGCTATGTCAAATTTGCCAAGGGGACCCCCAGCGCGCGTTTTCTGAAATTCTGCAAAGTTGGGACCAGGGGAAACTCCTGCAAAAAGAAGGCCAGAAAAAACACCCTGGCGCCAATGCCATCATGTTTTAACTAGGATTTCCTTAAAGTGCCAGCCTAGCAGAACATTTTGCTGCAAACCGCGCCTCTTAAAGTGCCCGTGAAGCCGAGCTATGTCAAATTTGCCAAGGGGACCCCCAGCGCGCGTTTTCTGAAATTCTGCAAAGTTGGGACCAGGGAAAACTACTGCAAAAAGAAGGCCAGAAAAAAAACCCTGGCGCCAATGCCATCATGTCATAACTAAAATTTCCTTCAAGTGCTAACCTAGCAGAACATTTTGCTGCAAACCGCGCCTTCCAAAGTGCCCGTGAAGCCGAGCTATGTCAAATTTGCCAACGGGACCCCCAGCGCGCGTTTTCTGAAATTCTGCAAAGTTGGGACCAGGGAAAACTACTGCAAAAAGAAGGCCAGCAAAAACACCCTCGCGCCAATGCCATCATGTGCTAACTCGCATTTCCTTAAAGTGCCAGCCTAGCAGAACATTTTGCTGCAAACCGCGCCTCCCAAAGTGCCCGTGAAGCCGAGCTATGTCAAATTTGAAAAGGGGACCCCCAGCGCGCGTTTTCTGAAAGTCTGCAAAGTTAAGACCAGGGGAAACTCCTGCAAAAAGAAGGCCAGAAAAAACACCCTGGCGCCAATGCCATCATGTCGCAATTAAGATTTCCTTGTAGTGCCAACCTAGGAAAAGATTTTGCTGCAAACCGCGCCTCTTAAAGTGCCCGTGAAGCCGAGCTATGTCAAATTTTCCAAGGGGACCCCCAGCGCTGGTTTTCTGAAATTCTGCAAAGTTGGGACCAGGGAAAACTGCTGCAAAAAGAAGGCCAGAAAAAACACCCTGGCGCGAATGCCATCATGTCCTAAGTAATATTTCCTTAAAGTGCCAACCTAGCACAACATTTTGCTGCAAACCGCACCTCCCAAATTGCCCGTGAAGCCGAGCTATGTCAAATTTGCCAAGGGGACCCCCAGCGCGCGTTTTCTGAAATTCTGCAAAGTTGGGAACAGGGGAAGCTCCTGCAAAAAGAAGGCCAGGAAAAAAACCCTGGCGCAAATGCCATCATGTGTTAACTACAATTTTCTTGAAGTGCCAACCTAGCAGAACATTTTGCTGCAAACTGCGCCTCCCAAAGTGCCCGTGAAGCCGAGCTATGTCAAATTTGCAAAGGGGACCCCCAGCGCGCGTTTTCTGAAATTTTGCAAAGTTGGGACCATGGGAAACTCCTGCAAAAAGACGGCCACAAAAAACACCCTGGCGCCAATGCCATCATGACTTAACTATAATTTCCTTAAAGTGCCAACCTAGCAAAATATTTTGCTGCAAACCGCGCCTCTTAAAGTGCCCGTGAAGCCGAGCTATGTCAAATTTGCCAAGGGAACCCCCAGCGCGCGTTTTCTGAAATTCTGCAAAGTTGGGACCAGGGAAAACTACTGCAAAAAGAAGGCCAGACAAAACACCCTGGCGCCAATGCCATCATGTCCTAACTAACATTTCCTTGAAGTGATAACCAAGCACAACATTTTGCTGCAAACTGCGCCTCCCAAAGTGCCCGTGAAGCCGAGCTATGTCAAATTTGCCAAGGGGACCCCCAGCGCGCGTTTTCTGAAATTCTGCAAAGTTGGGACCAGGGGAAACTCCTGCAAAAAGAAGGCCAGAAAAAGCACCCTGGCGCCAATGCCATCATGTCCTAACTAGAATTTCCTTAAAGTGCCAGCCTAGCACAACATTTTGCTGCAAACTGCGCCTCCCAAAGTGCCTGTGAAGCCGAGCTATGTCAAATTTGCCAAGGGGACCCCCAGCGCGCGTTTTCTGAAATTCTGCAAAGTTGGGACCAGGGGAAACTCTTGCAAAAAGAAGGCAAGAAAAAACACCCTGGCGCCAATGCCATCATGTCTTAACTAGAATTTCCTTAAAGTGCCAGCCTAGCAGAACATTTTGCTGCAAACCGCGCCTCTTAAAGTGCCCGTGAAGCCGAGCTATGTCAAATTTGCCAAGGGGACCCCCAGCGCGCGTTTTCTGAAATTCTGCAAAGTTGGGACCAGGGAAAACTACTGCAAAAAGAAGGCCAGAAAAAAAACCCTGGCGCCAATGCCATCATGTCATAACTAAAATTTCCTTCAAGTGCCAACCTAGCAGAACATTTTGCTGCAAACCGCGCCTCCCAAAGTGCCCGTGAAGCCGAGCTATGTCAAATTTGAAAAGGGGACCCCCAGCGCGCGTTTTCTGAAAGTCTGCAAAGTTAAGACCAGGGGAAACTCCTGCAAAAAGAAGGCCAGAAAAAACACCCTGGCGCCAATGCCATCATGTCGCAATTAGGATTTCCTTGTAGTGCCAACCTAGGAAAAGATTTTGCTGCAAACCGCGCCTCTTAAAGTGCCCGTGAAGCCGAGCTATGTCAAATTTTCCAAGGGGACCCCCAGCGCTGGTTTTCTAAAATTCTGCAAAGTTGGGACCAGGGAAAACTGCTGCAAAAAGAAGGCCAGAAAAAACACCCTGGCGCGAATGCCATCATGTCCTAAGTAATATTTCCTTAAAGTGCCAACCTAGCACAACATTTTGCTGCAAACCGCACCTCCCAAAGTGCCCGTGAAGCCGAGCTATGTCAAATTTGCCAAGGGGACCCCCAGCGCGCGTTTTCTGAAATTCTGCAAAGTTGGGACCAGGGGAAGCTCCTGCAAAAAGAAGGCCAAGAAAAAAACCCTGGCGCAAATGCCATCATGTGTTAACTACAATTTTCTTGAAGTGCCAACCTAGCAGAACATTTTGCTGCAAACTGCGCCTCCCAAAGTGCCCGTGAAGCCGAGCTATGTCAAATTATCAAAGGGGACCCCCAGCGCGCGTTTTCTGAAATTTTGCAAAGTTGGGACCATGGGAAACTCCTGCAAAAAGACGGCCACAAAAAACACCCTGGCGCCAATGCCATCATGACTTAACTTTAATTTCCTTAAAGTGCCAACCTAGCAAAATATTTTGCTGCAAACCGCGCCTCTTAAAGTGCCCGTGAAGCCGAGCTATGTCAAATTTGCCAAGGGAACCCCCAGCGCGCGTTTTCTGAAATTCTGCAAAGTTGGGACCAGGGAAAACTACTGCAAAAAGAAGGCCAGACAAAACACCCTGGCGCCAATGCCATCATGCTCTAACTGAAATTTCCTTAAAGTCCTAACCTAGCAGAACATTTTGCTGCAAACCGCGCCTCTTAAAGTGCCCGTGAAGCCGAGCTATGTAAAATTTGCCAAGGGGACCCCCAGGGCGCGTTTTCTGAAATTCTGCAAAGTTGGGACCAGGGAAAACTACTGCAAAAAGAAGGCCAGAAAAAACACCCTGGCGCCAATGCCATCATGTCCTAACTACGATTTTCTTGTAGTGCCAACCTAGCAAAACATTTTGCTGCAAACGGCGCCTCCCAAAGTGCCCGTGAAGCCGAGCTATGTCAAATTTGCCAAGGGGACCCCCAGCGCGCGTTTTCTGAAATTCTGCAAAGTTGGGACCAGGGAAAACTACTGCAAAAAGAAGGCCAGAGAAAACACCCTGGCGCCAATGCCATCATGTTGTAACTAAGATTTCGTTGAAGTGCCAACCTAGCAGAACATTTTGCTGCAAACCGCGCCTCTTAAAGTGCCCGTGAAGCCGAGCTATGTCAAATTTGCCAAGGGGACCCCAGCAAGCGTTTTCTGAAATTCTGCAAAGTTGGGACCAGGGGAAACTCCTGCAAAAAGAAAGCCAGAAAAAACACCCTGGCGCCAATGCCATCATGTCCTGACTCGCATTTCCTTGAAGTGCCAACTTAGCAGAACATTTTGCTGCAAACCGCGCCTCCCAAAGTGCCCGTGAAGCCGAGCTATGTCAAATTTGCCAAGGGTCCCCCAGCGCGCGTTTTCTGAAATTCTGCAAAGTTGGGACCAGGGGAAACTCCTGCAAAAAGAAGGCCAGAAAAAACACCCTGGCGCCAATGCCATCATGTTTTAACTAACATTTCCTTAAAGTGCCAGCCTAGCAGAACATTTTGCTGCAAACCGCGCCTCTTAAAGTGCCCGTGAAGCCGAGCTATGTCAAATTTGCCAAGGGGACCCCCAGCGCGCGTTTTCTGAAATTCTGCAAAGTTGGGACCAGGGAAAACTACTGCAAAAACAAGGGCAGAAAAAAAACCCTGGCACCAATGCCATCATGTCATAACTAAAATTTCCTTCAAGTGCCAACCTAGCAGAACATTTTGCTGCAAACCGCGCCTTCCAAAGTGCCCGTGAAGCCGAGCTATGTCAAATTTGCCAACGGGACCCCCAGCGCGCGTTTTCTGAAATTCTGCAAAGTTGGGACCAGGGAAAACTACTGCAAAAAGAAGGCCAGCAAAAACACCCTCGCGCCAATGCCATCATGTGCTAACTCGCATTTCCTTGAAGTGCCAACCGAGCAGAACATTTTGCTGCAAACTGCGCCTCCCAAAGTGCCCGTGAAGCCGAGCTATGTCAAATTTGCCAAGGGGACCCCCAGCGCGCGTTTTCTGAAATTCTGCAAAGTTGGGACCAGGGGAAACTCCTGCAAAAAGAAGGCCAGAAAAAACACCCTGGCGCCAATGCCATCATGTCCTAACTAGAATTTCCTTAAAGTGCCAGCCTAGCAGAACATTTTGCTGCAAACCGCGCCTCCCGAAGTGCCCGTGAAGCCGAGCTATGTCAAATTTGAAAAGGGGACCCCCAGCGCGCGTTTTCTGAAAGTCTGCAAAGTTAAGACCAGGGGAAACTCCTGCAAAAAGAAGGCCAGAAAAAACACCCTGGCGCCAATGCCATCATGTAGCAATTAGGATTTCCTTGTAGTGCCAACCTAGCAAAAGATTTTGCTGCAAACCGCGCCTCTTAAAGTGCCCGTGAAGCCGAGCTATGTCAAATTTTCCAAGGGGACCCCCAGCGCTGGTTTTCTGAAATTCTGCAAAGTTGGGACCAGGGAAAACTGCTGCAAAAAGAAGGCCAGAAAAAACACCCTGGCGCGAATTCCATCATGTCCTAAGTAATATTTCCTTAAAGTGCCAACCTAGCAGAACATTTTGCTGCAAACCGCACCTCCCAAAGTGCCCGTGAAGCCGAGCTATGTCAAATTTGCCAAGGGGACCCCCAGCGCGCGTTTTCTGAAATTCTGCAAAGTTGGGACCAGGGGAAGCTCCTGCAAAAAGAAGGCCAGGAAAAAAACCCTGGCGCCAATGCCATCATGTCATAACTAAAATTTCCTTCAAGTGCCAACCTAGCAGAACATTTTGCTGCAAACCGCGCCTTCCAAAGTGCCCGTGAAGCCGAGCTATGTCAAATTTGCCAACGGGACCCCCAGCGCGCGTTTTCTGAAATTCTGCAAAGTTGGGACCAGGGAAAACTACTGCAAAAAGAAGGCCAGCAAAAACACCCTCGCGCCAATGCCATCATGTCCTAACTAAAATTTTCTTAAAGTGCCAACCTAGCAGAACATTTTGCTGCAAACCGCGCCTCTTAAAGTGCCCGTGAAGCCGAGCTATCTCAAATTTGCCAAGGGGACCCCCAGCGCCCGTTTTCTGAAATTCTGCAAAGTTGGGACCAGGAAAAACTGCTGCAAAAAGAAGTCCAGAAAAAACACCCTGGCGCCAATGCCATCATGTCCTAACTAAAATTTCCTTAAAGTGCCAACCTAGCAAAACATTTTGTTGCAAACCGCCTCTCCCAAAGTGCCCGTGAAGTCGAGCTATGTCAAATTTGCCAAGGGGACCCCCAGCGCGCGTTTTCTGAAATTCTGCAAAGTTGCGACCAGGGGAAACTCCTGCAAAAAGAAGGCCAGAAAAACACCCTGGCGCCAATGCCATCATGTGTTAACTAGCATTTCCTAAAAGTCCTAACCTAGCAGAACATTTTGCTGCAAACTGCGCCTCCCAAAGTGCCCGTGAAGCCGAGCTATGTCAAATTTGCCAAGGGGACCCCCAGCGCGCGTTTTCTGAAATTCTGCAAAGTTGGGACCAGGGGAAACTCCTGCAAAAAGAAGGCCAGAAAAAGCACCCTGGCGCCAATGCCATCATGTCCTAACTAAGATTTCCTTAAAGTGATAACCAAGCACAACATTTTGCTGCAAACTGCGCCTCCCAAAGTGCCCGTGAAGCCGAGCTATGTCAAATTTGCCAAGGGGACCCCCAGCGCGCGTTTTCTGAAATTCTGCAAAGTTGGGACCAGGGGAAACTCCTGCAAAAAGAAGGCCAAAAAAAACACCCTGGCGCCAATGCCATCATGCTCTAACTAAAATTTCCTTGAAGTGCCAACCTAGCAGAACATTTTGCTGCAAACCGCGCCTCCCAAAGTGCCCGTGAAGCCGAGCTATGTCAAATTTGCCAAGGGGACCCCCAGCGCGCGTTTTCTGAAATTCTGCAAAGTTGGGACCAGGGGAAACTCCTGCAAGAAGAAGGCCAAAAAAAAAACACCCTGGCGCCAATGCCATCATGTCCTAACTAGGATTTCCTTGAAGTGCCAACCTAGCAGAACATTTTGCTGCAAACCGCGCCTCTTAAAATGCCCGTGAAGCCGAGCTACCCCCAGCGCGCGTTTTCTGAAATTCCGCAAAGTTGGGACCAGGGAAAACTACTGCAAAAAGAAGGCCAGAAAAAACACCCTGGCGCCAATGCCATCATGTCCTAACTTAAATTTCCTTAAAGTGCAAACCTAGCAGAACATTTTGCTGCAAACCGCGCCTCCCAAAGTGTTCGTGAAGCCGAGCTATGTCAAATTTGCCAAGGGGACCCCCAGCGCGCTTTTTCTGAAATTCTGCAAAGTTGGGACCAGGGGAAACTCGTGCCAAAAGAAGGCCAGAAAAAACACCCTGGCGCCAATGCCATCATGTCCCAACTAAAATTTCCTTGAAGTGCCAGCCTAGCAGAACATTTTGCTGCAAACCGCGCCTATTAAAATGCCCGTGAAGCCGAGCTATGTCAAATTTGCCAAGGGGACCCCCAGCGCGCGTTTTCTGAAATTCTGCAAAGTTGGGACCAGGGAAAACTACTGCAAAAAGAAGGCCAGAAAAAACACCGTGGCGCCAATGCCATCATGTCCTAACTTAAATTTTCCTAAAGTGCCAACCTAGCAAAACATTTTGCTGCAAACCGCGCCTCCCAAAATGCCCGTCAAGCCGAGCTATGTCAAATTTGCCAAGGGGACCCCCAGCGCGCGTTTTCTAAAATTCTGCAAAGTTGGGACCAGGGGAAACCCCTGCAAAAAGAAGGCCAGAAAAAACACCCTGGCGCCAATGCCATCATGTCCTAACTATAATTTCCTTGAAGTGCCAGCCTAGCAGAACATTTTGCTGCAAACTGTGCCTCTTAAAGTGCCCGTGAAGCCGAGCTATGTCAAATTTGCCAAGGGGACCCCCAACGCGCGTTTTCTGAAATTCTGCAAAGTTGGGACCAGGGGAAACTCCTGCAAAAAGAAGGCCAGAAAAAAAAAACCCTGGCGCCAATGCCATCATGTCCTAACTAAGATTTCCTTCAAGTGCCAACCTAGCAGAACATTTTGCTGCAAACTGCGTCTCTTAAAGTGCCCGTGAAGCCGAGCTATGTCAAATTTGCCAAGGGGACCCCCAGCGCGCGTTTTCTGAAATTCTGCAAAGTTGGGACCAGGGGAAACTACTGGAAAAAGAAGGCATGAAAAAACACCCTATCGCCAACGCCATCATGTCCCAACTACGATTTCCTTGAAGTGCCAACCTAGCAGAACATTTTGTTGCAAACCGCGCCTCTTAAAGTGCCCGTGAAGCCGAGCTATGTCAAATTTGCCAAGGGGACCCCCAGCGCGCGTTTTCTGAAATTCTACAAAGTTGGGACCAGGGAAAACTACTGCAAAAAGAAGGCCAGAAAAAACACCCTGGCGCCAATGCCATCATGTTTTAAGTAAAAGTTCCTTCAAGTGCCAATCTTGCAGAACATTTTGTTGCAAACCGCGCCTCTTAAAGTGCTTGTGAAGCCGAGTTATGTCAAATTTGCCAAGGGGACCCCCAGCGCGCGTTTTCTGAAATTCTGCAAAGTTGGGACCAGGGGAAACTACTGCAAAAAGAAGGCCAGAAAAAACCCCCTGGCGCCAATGCCATCATGTCCTAACTAGGATTTCCTTAAAGTGCCAACCTAGCAAAGCATTTTGCTGCAAACCGCGCCTCCCAAAGTGCCCGTGAAGCCGAGCTATGTCAAATTTGCCAAGGGGACCCCCAGCGCGCGTTTTCTGAAATTCTGCAAAGTTGGGACCAGGGAAAACTCCTGCAAAATAAAGGCCAGAAAAAACACCCTGGCGCCAATGCCATCATATCCTAACTAAAATTTCCTTGAAGTGCCAACCTAGCAAAACATTTTGCTGCAAACCGCGCCTCAAAAAGTGCCCGTGAAGCCGAGCTATGTCAAATTTGCCAAGGGGACCCCCAGCGCGCGTTTTCTGAAATTCTGCAAAGTTGGGACCAGGGAAAACTACCGCAAAAAGAAGGCCAGAAAAAACACCCTGGCGCCAATGCCATCATGTCCTAACTAGGATTTCCTTAAAGTGCCAACCTAGCAAAACATTTTGCTGCAAACCGCGCCTCCCAAAGTGCCCGTGAAGCCGAGCTATGTCAAATTTGCCAAGGAGACCCCCAGCGCGCGTTTTCTGAAATTCTGCAAAGTTGGGACCAGGGAAAACTAATGCAAAAACAAGGCCAAAATAACCACCCTGGCGCCAATGCCAGCATGTCCTAACTTACATTTCCTTAAAGTGCCAACCTGGCAGAACATTTTGCTGCAAACCGCGCCTCCCGAAATGCCCGTGAAGCCGAGCTATGTCAAATTTGCCAAGAGGACCCCCAGCGCGCGTTTTCTGAAATTCTGCAAAGTTGGGACCAGGGGAAACTCCTGCAAAAAGAAGGCCAGGAAAAACACCCTAGCGCCAATGCCATCATGTTCTGACTATGATTTCCTTAAAGTGCCAACCTATCAGCACATTTTGCTGCAAGCCGCGCCTCCCAAAGTGCCCGTGAAGCCGAGCTATGTTAAATTTTCCAAGGGGACCCCCAGCGCTCGTTTTCTGAAATTCTGCAAAGTTGGGACCAGGGCAAACTCCTGCAAAAAGGAGGCCAGAAAAAAAAAACCCTGGCGCCAATGCCATCATGTCCTAACTAAAATTTCCTTAAAGTGACAGCCAAGCAAAACATTTTGATGCAAACAGCGCCTCTTAAAGTGCTTGTGAAGCCGAGCTATGTCAAATTTGCCAAGGGGACCCCCAGCGCGCGTTTTCTGAAATTCTACAAAGTTGGGACCAGGGAAAACTACTGCAAAAAGAAGGCCAGAAAAAACACCCTGGCGCCAATGCCATCATGTTTTAAGTAAAAGTTCCTTCAAGTGCCAATCTTGCAGAACATTTTGCTGCAAACCGCGCCTCTTAAAGTGCTTGTGAAGCCGAGTTATGTCAAATTTGCCAAGGGGACCCCCAGCGCGCGTTTTCTGAAATTCTGCAAAGTTGGGACCAGGGGAAACTCCTGCAAAAAGAAGGCCATAAAAAACACCCTAGCGCCAATGCCATCATGTCCTAACTAAAATTTTCTTAAAGTGCCAACCTAGCAGAACATTTTGCTGCAAACCGCGCCTCTTAAAGTGCCTGTGAAGCCGAGCTATCTCAAATTTGCCAAGGGGACCCCCAGCGCGCGTTTTCTGAAATTCTGCAAAGTTGGGACCAGGAAAAACTGCTGCAAAAAGAAGTCCAGAAAAAACACCCTGGCGCCAATGCCATCATGTCCTAACTAAAATTTCCTTAAAGTGCCAACCTAGCAAAACATTTTGTTGCAAACCGCCTCTCCCAAAGTGCCCGTGAAGTCGAGCTATGTCAAATTTGCCAAGGGGACCCCCAGCGCGCGTTTTCTGAAATTCTGCAAAGTTGCGACCAGGGGAAACTCCTGCAAAAAGAAGGCCAGAAAAACACCCTGGCGCCAATGCCATCATGTGTTAACTAGCATTTCCTAAAAGTCCCAACCTAGCAGAACATTTTGCTGCAAACTGCGCCTCCCAAAGTGCCCGTGAAGCCGAGCTATGTCAAATTTGCCAAGGGCACCCCCAGCGCGCGTTTTCTGAAATTCCGCAAAGTTGGGACCAGGGGAAACTACTGCAAAAAGAAGGCCAGAAAAAACACCCTGGCGCCAATGCCATCATGTCCTAACTTAAATTTCCTTAAAGTGCAAACCTAGCAGAACATTTTGCTGCAAACCGCGCCTCCCAAAGTGTTCGTGAAGCCGAGCTATGTCAAATTTGCCAAGGGGACCCCCAGCGCGCTTTTTCTGAAATTCTGCAAAGTTGGGACCAGGGGAAACTCGTGCCAAAAGAAGGCCAGAAAAAACACCCTGGCGCCAATGCCATCATGTCCTAACTTAAATTTCCTTAAAGTGCCAGCCTAGCAGAACATTTTGCTGCAAACCGCGCCTATTAAAATGCCCGTGAAGCCGAGCTATGTCAAATTTGCCAAGGGGACCCCCAGCGCGCGTTTTCTGAAATTCTGCAAAGTTGGGACCAGGGAAAACTACTGCAAAAAGAAGGCCAGAAAAAACACCGTGGCGCCAATGCCATCATGTCCTAACTTAAATTTTCCTAAAGTGCCAACCTAGCAAAACATTTTGCTGCAAACCGCGCCTCCCAAAATGCCCGTCAAGCCGAGCTATGTCAAATTTGCCAAGGGGACCCCCAGCGCGCGTTTTCTAAAATTCTGCAAAGTTGGGACCAGGGGAAACCCCTGCAAAAAGAAGGCCAGAAAAAACACCCTGGCGCCAATGCCATCATGTCCTAACTATAATTTCCTTGAAGTCCCAACCTAGCAGAACATTTTGCTGCAAACGGCGCCTCCCAAAGTGCCCGTGAAGCCGAGCTACCCCCAGCGCGCGTTTTCTGAAATTCTGCAAAGTTGGGACCAGGGAAAACTACTGCAAAAAGAAGGCCAGACAAAACACCCTGGCGCCAATGCCATCATGTCCTAACTTAAATTTCCTTAAAGTGCAAACCTAGCAGAACATTTTGCTGCAAACCGCGCCTCTTAAAATGCCCGTGAAGCCGAGCTACCCCCAGCGCGCGTTTTCTGAAATTCTGCAAAGTTGGGACCAGGAAAAACTACTGCAAAAAAAAGGCCACAAAAAACACCCTGGCGCCAATGCCATCATGTCTTAACTAAGATTTCCTTGAAGTGCCAACCTAGCAGAACATTTTGCTGCAAACCGCGCCTCCCAAAGTGCCCGTGAAGCCGAGCTAAGTCAAATTTGCCAAGGGGACCCCCAGCGCGCGTTTTCTGAAATTCTGCAAAGTTGGGACCAGGGGAAACTCCTGCAAAAAGAAGGCCAGAAAAAAAACCCTGGCGCCAATGCCATTTTGTCCTAACTAGGATTTCCTTGAAGTACCAACCTAGCAGAACATTTTGCTGCAAACCGCGCCTCCCAAAGTGCCCGTGAAGCCGAGCTAAGTCAAATTTGCCAAGGGGACCCCCAGCGCGCGTTTTCTGAAATTCTGCAAAGTTGGGACCAGGGGAAACCCCTGCAAAAAGAAGGCCAGAAAAAACACCCTGGCGCCAATGCCATCATGTCCTAACTATAATTTCCTTGAAGTGCCAACCTAGCAGAACATTTTGCTGCAAACCGCGCCTCCCAAAATGCCCGTCAAGCCGAGCTATGTCAAATTTGCCAAGGGGACCCCCAGCGCGCGTTTTCTGAAATTCTGCAAAGTTGGGACCAGGGGAAACCCCTGCAAAAAGAAGGCCAGAAAAAACACCCTGGCGCCAATGCCATCATGTCCTAACTATAATTTCCTTGAAGTGCCAACCTAGCAGAACATTTTGCTGCAAACCGCGCCTCCCAAAGTGCCCGTGAAGCCGAGCTATGTCAAATTTGCCAAGAGGACCCCCAGCGCGCGTTTTCTGAAATTCTGCAAAGTTGGGACCAGGGGAAACTCCTGCAAAAAGAAGGCCAGAAAAAACACCCTAGCGCCAATGCCATCATGTTCTAACTATAATTTCCTTAAAGTGCCTACCTATCAGCACATTTTGCTGCAAACCGCGCCTCCCAAAGTGCCCGTGAAGCCGAGCTATGTCAAATTTGCCAAGGGGACCCCCAGCGCTCGTTTTCTGAAATTCTGCAAAGTTGGGACCAGGGGAAACTCCTGCAAAAAGGAGGCCAGAAAAAAAAAACCCTGGCGCCAATGCCATCATGTCCTAACTAAAATTTCCTTGAAGTGCCAGCCTAGCAGAACATTTTGCTGCAAACTGTGCCTCTTAAAGTGCCCGTGAAGCCGAGCTATGTCAAATTTGCCAAGGGGACCCCCAACGCGCGTTTTCTGAAATTCTGCAAAGTTGGGACCAGGGGAAACTCCTGCAAAAAGAAGGCCAGAAAAAAAAAACCCTGGCGCCAATGCCATCATGTCCTAACTAGAATTTCCTTGAAGTGCCAACCTAGCAGAACATTTTGCTGCAAACCGCGTCTCTTAAAGTGCCCGTGAAGCCGAGCTATGTCAAATTTGCCAAGGGGACCCCCAACGCGCGTTTTCTGAAATTCTGCAAAGTTGGGACCAGGGGAAACTCCTGCAAAAAGAAGGCCAGAAAAAAAAAACCCTGGCGCCAATGCCATCATGTCCTAACTAGAATTTCCTTGAAGTGCCAACCTAGCAGAACATTTTGCTGCAAACCGCGTCTCTTAAAGTGCCCGTGAAGCCGAGCTATGTCAAATTTGCCAAGGGGACCCCCAGCGCGCGTTTTCTGAAATTCTGCAAAGTTGGGACCAGGGGAAACTACTGGAAAAAGAAGGCATGAAAAAACACCCTATCGCCAACGCCATCATGTCCCAACTACGATTTCCTTGAAGTGCCAACCTAGCAGAACATTTTGTTGCAAACCGCGCCTCCCAAAGTGCCCGTGAAGCCGAGCTATGTCAAATTTGCCAAGGGGACCCCCAGCGCTCGTTTTCTGAAATTCTGCAAAGTTGGGACCAGGGGAAACTCCTGCAAAAAGGAGGCCAGAAAAAAAAAACCCTGGCGCCAATGCCATCATGTCCTAACTAAAATTTCCTTGAAGTGCCAGCCTAGCAGAACATTTTGCTGCAAACTGTGCTTCTTAAAGTGCCCGTGAAGCCGAGCTATGTCAAATTTGCCAAGGGGACCCCCAACGCGCGTTTTCTGAAATTCTGCAAAGTTGGGACCAGGGGAAACTCCTGCAAAAAGAAGGCCAGAAAAAAAAAACCCTGGCGCCAATGCCATCATGTCCTAACTAGAATTTCCTTGAAGTGCCAACCTAGCAGAACATTTTGCTGCAAACCGCGTCTCTTAAAGTGCCCGTGAAGCCGAGCTATGTCAAATTTGCCAAGGGGACCCCCAACGCGCGTTTTCTGAAATTCTGCAAAGTTGGGACCAGGGGAAACTCCTGCAAAAAGAAGGCCAGAAAAAAAAAACCCTGGCGCCAATGCCATCATGTCCTAACTAGAATTTCCTTGAAGTGCCAACCTAGCAGAACATTTTGCTGCAAACCGCGTCTCTTAAAGTGCCCGTGAAGCCGAGCTATGTCAAATTTGCCAAGGGGACCCCCAGCGCGCGTTTTCTGAAATTCTGCAAAGTTGGGACCAGGGGAAACTACTGGAAAAAGAAGGCATGAAAAAACACCCTATCGCCAACGCCATCATGTCCCAACTACGATTTCCTTGAAGTGCCAACCTAGCAGAACATTTTGTTGCAAACCGCGCCTCTTAAAGTGCCCGTGAAGCCGAGCTATGTCAAATTTGCCAAGGGGACCCCCAGCGCGCGTTTTCTGAAATTCTACAAAGTTGGGACCAGGGAAAACTACTGCAAAAAGAAGGCCAGAAAAAACACCCTGGCGGCAATGCCATCATGTTTTAAGTAAAAGTTCCTTCAAGTGCCAATCTTGCAGAACATTTTGTTGCAAACCGCGCCTCTTAAAGTGCTTGTGAAGCCGAGTTATGTCAAATTTGCCAAGGGGACCCCCAGCGCGCGTTTTCTGAAATTCTGCAAAGTTGGGACCAGGGGAAACTACTGCAAAAAGAAGGCCAGAAAAAACACCCTGGCGCCAATGCCATCATGTCCTAACTAGGATTTCCTTAAAGTGCCAACCTAGCAAAGCATTTTGCTGCAAACCGCGCCTCCCAAAGTGCCCGTGAAGCCGAGCTATGTCAAATTTGCCAAGGGGACCCCCAGCGCGCGTTTTCTGAAATTCTGCAAAGTTGGGACCAGGGAAAACTCCTGCAAAATAAAGGCCAGAAAAAACACCCTGGCGCCAATGCCATCATATCCTAACTAAAATTTCCTTGAAGTGCCAACCTAGCAAAACATTTTGCTGCAAACCGCGCCTCAAAAAGTGCCCGTGAAGCCGAGCTATGTCAAATTTGCCAAGGGGACCCCCAGCGCGCGTTTTCTGAAATTCTGCAAAGTTGGGACCAGGGAAAACTACTGCAAAAAGAAGGCCAGAAAAAACACCCTGGCGCCAATGCCATCATGTCCTAACTAGGATTTCCTTAAAGTGCCAACCTAGCAAAACATTTTGCTGCAAACCGCGCCTCCCAAAGTGCCCGTGAAGCCGAGCTATGTCAAATTTGCCAAGGAGACCCCCAGCGCGCGTTTTCTGAAATTCTGCAAAGTTGGGACCAGGGAAAACTAATGCAAAAACAAGGCCAAAATAACCACCCTGGCGCCAATGCCAGCATGTCCTAACTTACATTTCCTTAAAGTGCCAACCTGGCAGAACATTTTGCTGCAAACCGCGCCTCCCGAAATGCCCGTGAAGCCGAGCTATGTCAAATTTGCCAAGAGGACCCCCAGCGCGCGTTTTCTGAAATTCTGCAAAGTTGGGACCAGGGGAAACTCCTGCAAAAAGAAGGCCAGGAAAAACACCCTAGCGCCAATGCCATCATGTTTTGACTATGATTTCCTTAAAGTGCCAACCTATCAGCACATTTTGCTGCAAGCCGCGCCTCCCAAAGTGCCCGTGAAGCCGAGCTATGTCAAATTTTCCAAGGGGACCCCCAGCGCTCGTTTTCTGAAATTCTGCAAAGTTGGGACCAGGGCAAACTCCTGCAAAAAGGAGGCCAGAAAAAAAAAACCCTGGCGCCAATGCCATCATGTCCTAACTAAAATTTCCTTGAAGTGCCAGCCTAGCAGAACATTTTGCTGCAAACTGTGCCTCTTAAAGTGCCCGTGAAGCCGAGCTATGTCAAATTTGCCAAGGGGACCCCAGCGCGCGTTTTCTGAAATTCTGCAAAGTTGGGACCAGGGGAAACTACTGCAAAAAGAAGGCATGAAAAAACACCCTGTCGCCAACGCCATCATGTCCCAACTACCATTTCCTTGAAGTGCCAACCTAGCAGAACATTTGTTGCAAACCGCACCTCAAAAAGTGCCCGTGAAGCCGAGCTATGTCAAATTTTCCAAGGGGACCCCCAGCGCGCGTTTTCTGAAATTCTGCAAAGTTGGGACCAGGGTAAACTCCTGCAAAAAGAAGGCCAGAAAAAACACCCTGGCGCCAATGCCATCATGTCCTAAATAAAGTTTCCTTAAAGTGCGAACCTAGCAAAACATTTTGCTGCAAACCGCGCCTCTTAAAGTGCCCGTGAAGCCAAGCTATGTCAAATTTGCCAAGGGGACCCCCAGCGCGCGTTTTATGAAATTCTGCAAAGTTGGGACCAGGGAAAACTACTGCAAAAAGAAGGCCAGAAAAAACACCCTGGCGCCAATGCCATCATGTCCTAACTAATATTTCCTTAAAGTGACAGCCAAGCAAAACATTTTGATGCAAACAGCGCCTCTTAAAGTGCTTGTGAAGCCGAGCTATGTCAAATTTGCCAAGGGGACCCCCAGCGCGCGTTTTCTGAAATTCTACAAAGTTGGGACCAGGGAAAACTACTGCAAAAAGAAGGCCAGAAAAAACACCCTGGCGCCAATGCCATCATGTTTTAAGTAAAAGTTCCTTCAAGTGCCAATCTTGCAGAACATTTTGCTGCAAACCGCGCCTCTTAAAGTGCTTGTGAAGCCGAGTTATGTCAAATTTGCCAAGGGGACCCCCAGCGCGCGTTTTCTGAAATTCTGCAAAGTTGGGACCAGGGGAAACTACTGCAAAAAGAAGGCCAGAAAAAACACCCTGGCGCCAATGCCATCATATCCTAACTAAAATTTCCTTGAAGTGCCAACCTAGCAAAACATTTTGCTGCAAACCGCGCCTCAAAAAGTGCCCGTGAAGCCGAGCTATGTCAAATTTGCCAAGGGGACCCCCAGCGCGCGTTTTCTGAAATTCTGCAAAGTTGGGACCAGGGAAAACTACTGCAAAAAGAAGGCCAGAAAAAACACCCTGGCGCCAATGCCATCATGTCCTAACTAGGATTTCCTCAAAGTGCCAACCTGGCAAAACATTTTGCTGCAAACCGCGCCTCCCAAAGTGCCCGTGAAGCCGAGCTATGTCAAATTTGCCAAGGGGACCCCCAGCGCGCGTTTTCTGAAATTCTGCAAAGTTGGGACCAGGGAAAACTCCTGCAAAATAAAGGCCAGAAAAAACACCCTGGCGCCAATGCCATCATATCCTAACTAAAATTTCCTTGAAGTGCCAACCTAGCAAAACATTTTGCTGCAAACCGCGCCTCAAAAAGTGCCCGTGAAGCCGAGCTATGTCAAATTTGCCAAGTGGACCCCCAGCGCGCGTTTTCTGAAATTCTGCAAAGTTGGGACCAGGGTAAACTCCTGCAAAAAGAAGGCCAGAAAAAACACCCTGGCGCCAATGCCATCATGTCCTAACTAGGATTTCCTTAAAGTGTCAACCTAGCAAAACATTTTGCTGCAAACCGCGCCTCCCTAAGTGCCCGTGAAGCCGAGCTATGTCAAATTTGCCAAGGGGACCCCCAGCGCGCGTTTTCTGAAATTCTGCAAAGTTGGGACCAGGGGAAACTCCTGCAAAAAGAAGGCCAGAAAAAACACCCTGGAGCCAATGTCATCATGTCCTAACTAGCATTTCCTTAAAGTGCCAACCTAGCAGAACATTTTGCTGCAAACCGCGCCTCTTAAAGTGCCCGTGAAGCCGAGCTATGTCAAATATTCCAAGGGGACCCCAGCGCGCGTTTTCTGAAATTCTGCAAAGTTGGGACCAGGGAAAACTACTGCAAAAAGAAGGCCAGAAAAAACACGCTGGCGCCAATGCCATCATGTCCTAACTAAAATTTCCTTAAAGTGACAGCCAAGCAAAACATTTTGCTGCAAACTGCGCCTCTTAAAGTGCTTGTGAAGCCGAGCTATGTCAAATTTGCCAAGGGGACCCCCAGCGCGCGTTTTCTGAAATTCTACAAAGTTGGGACCAGGGAAAACTACTGCAAAAAGAAGGCCAGAAAAAACACCCTGGCGCCAATGCCATCATGTCCTAAGTAAAAGTTCCTTCAAGTGCCGATCTTGCAGAACATTTTGCTGCAAACCGCGCCTCTTAAAGTGCTTCTGAAGCCGAGTTATGTCAAATTTGCCAAGGGGACCCCCAGCGCGCGTTTTCTGAAATTCTGCAAAGTTGGGACCAGGGAAAACTACTGCAAAAAGAAGGCCAAAAAAAAAAAAACTCTGGCGCCAATGCCATCATGTCCTAACTAGGATTTCCTTAAAGTGCCAACCTAGCAAAACATTTTGCTGCAAACCGCGTCTCCCAAAGTGCCCGTGAAGCCGAGCTATGTCAAATTTGCCAAGGGGACCCCCAGCGCGCGTTTTCTGAAATTCTGCAAAGTTGGGACCAGGGAAAACTCCTGCAAAATAAAGGCCAGAAAAAACACCCTGGCGCCAATGCCATCATATCCTCACTAACATTTCCTTGAAGTGCCAACCTAGCAAAACATTTTGCTGCAAACCGCGCCTCAAAAACTGCCCGTGAAGCCGAGCTATGTCAAATTTGCCAAGGGGACCCCCAGCGCGCGTTTTCTGAAATTCTGCAAAGTTGGGACCACGGTAAACTCCTGCAAAAAGAAGGCCAGAAAAAACACCCTAGCGGCAATGCCATCATGTCGTAACTAGAATTTCCTTAAAGTGCCAACCTAGCAAAACATTTTGCTGCAAACCGCGCCTCCCTAAGTGCCCGTGAAGCCGAGCTATGTCAAATTTGCCAAGGGGACCCCCAGCGCGCGTTTTCTGAAATTCTGCAAAGTTAAGACCAGGGGAAACTCTTGCAAAAAGAAGGCCATAAAAAACACCCTGGCGCCAATGCCATCATATTTTAAGTACGATTTTCTTAAAGTGCCAATCTAGCAGAACATTTTGCTGCAAACTTCGCCTCTTAAAGTGCCCGTGAAGCCGAGCTATGTCAAATTTCCCAAGGGGACCCCCAGCGCGCGTTTTCTGAAATTCTGCAAAGTTGGGAGCAGGGAAAACTACTGCAAAAAGAAGGCCAAAAAAAACATCCTGGCGCCAATGCCATCATGTCCTAACTAACATTTCCTTAAAGTGCCAACCTAGCAAAACATTTTGCTGCAAACCGCGCCTCCCAAAATGCCCGTGAAGCCGAGCTATGTCAAATTTGCCAAGGGGACCCCCAGCGCGCGTTTTCTGAAATTCTGCAAAGTTGGGACCAGGGGAAACTCCTGCAAAAAGAAGGCCAGAAAAAAACACGCTGGCGCCAATGCCATCACGTCCTTACTAGGATTTCCTTGAAGTGCAACCTAGTAGAACATTTAGCTGCAAACCGCGCCTCTTAAAATGCCTGTGAGGCCGAGCTATGTCAAATTTGCCAAGGGGACCCCCAGCGCGCGTTTGCTGAAATTCTGCAAAGTTGGGACCAGGGAAAACTACTGCAAAAAGAAGGCCAGAAAGAACACCCTTACGCCAATGCCATCATGTCCTAACTAGAATTTCCTTAAAGTGCCAACCTAGCAGAACATTTTGTTGCAAACCGCACCTCAAAAAGTGCCCGTGAAGCCGAGCTATGTCTAATTTTCCAAGGGGACCGCCAGCGCGCGTTTTCTGAAATTCTGCAAAGTTGGGACCAGGGTAAACTCCTGCAAAAAGAAGGCCAGAAAAAACACCCTGGCGCCAATGCCATCATGTCATAACTAAGATTTCCTTAAAATGACAACCTAGCAGAACATTTTGCTGCAAACCGCGCCTCTTAAAGTGCCCGTGAAGCCGAGCTATGTCAAATTTGCCAAGGGGACCCCCAGCGCGCGTTTTCTGAAATTCTGCAAAGTTGGGACCAGGGGAAACTCCTGCAAAAAGAAGGCCAGAAAAAAACACGCTGGCGCCAATGCCATCACGTCCTTACTAGGATTTCCTTGAAGTGCAACCTAGTAGAACATTTAGCTGCAAACCGCGCCTCTTAAAATGCCTGTGAGGCCGAGCTATGTCAAATTTGCCAAGGGGACCCCCAGCGCGCGTTTGCTGAAATTCTGCAAAGTTGGGACCAGGGAAAACTACTGCAAAAAGAAGGCCAGAAAGAACACCCTTACGCCAATGCCATCATGTCCTAACTAGAATTTCCTTAAAGTGCCAACCTAGCAGAACATTTTGTTGCAAACCGCACCTCAAAAAGTGCCCGTGAAGCCGAGCTATGTCTAATTTTCCAAGGGGACCGCCAGCGCGCGTTTTCTGAAATTCTGCAAAGTTGGGACCAGGGTAAACTCCTGCAAAAAGAAGGCCAGAAAAAACACCCTGGCGCCAATGCCATCATGTCATAACTAAGATTTCCTTAAAATGACAACCTAGCAGAACATTTTGCTGCAAACCGCGCCTCTTAAAGTGCCCGTGAAGCCGAGCTATGTCAAATTTGCCAAGGGGACCCCCAGCGCGCGTTTTCTGAAATTCTGCAAAGTTGGGACCAGGGAAAACTACTGCAAAAAGAAGGCCACAAAAAACACCCTGGCGCCAATGCCGTCATGTCCTAACTACAATTTCCTTGAAGTGCCAACCTAGCAGAACATTTTGCTGCAAACCGCGCCTCCCAAAATGCCCGTGAATCCGAGCTATGTCAAATTTGCCAAGGGGACCCCCAGCGCGCGTTTTCTGAAATTCTGCAAAGTTGGGACCAGGGGAAACTCCTGCAAAAAAAAGGCCAGAAAAAACACCCTGCCGCCAATGCCATCATGTTCTAACTAAGATTTCCTTGAAGTGCCAACCTAGCACAACATTTTGCTGCAAACCGCGCCTCCCAAAGTGCCCGTGGAGCCGAGCTATGTCAAATTTGCCAAGGGGACCCCAGCGCGCGTTTTCTGAAATTCTGCAAAATTGGGACCATGGGAAACTACTGCAAATAGAAGGCCATAAAAATTACCCAGGCACCAATGCCATCATGTCCTGACTAGAATTTCCTTAAAGTGCCAACCTAGCAGAACATTTTGCTGCAAACCGCGCCTCTTAAAGTGCCCGTGAAGCCGAGCTATGTCAAATTTGCCAAGGGGACCCCCAGCGCGCGTTTTCTGAAATTCTGCAAAGTTGGGACCAGGGGAAACTTCTGCAAAAAGAAGGCCAGAAAAAACACCCTTGCGCCAATGCCATCATGTTTTAACTAAAATTTCCTTAAAGTGCTAGCCTGGCACAAATTTTTGCTGCAAATCGCGCCTCTTAAAGTGCCCGTGAAGCCGAGCTATGTCAAATTTGCCAAGGGGACCCCCAGCGCGCGTTTTCTGAAATTCTGCAAAGTTGGGACCATGGAAAACTCCTGCAAAAAGAAGGCCAGAAAAAGCACCCTGGCGCCAACGCCATCATGTCCTAACTAGAATTTCCTTCAAGTGCCAACCTAGCAGAACATTTTGCTGCAAACCGCGCCTCCCAAAGTTCCCGTGAAGCCGAGCTATGTCAAATTTACCAAGGGGACCCCCAGCGCGCGTTTTCTGAAATTCTGCAAAGTTGGGACCAGGGAAAACTACTGCAAAAAGAAGGCCAATAAAAACACCCTGGCGCCAATGCCATCATGTCCTAACTAGAATTTCCCTGAAGTGCCAACCTAGCAAAACATTTTACTGCAAACCGCGCCTCCCAATGTGCCCGTGAAGCCGAGCTATGTCAAATTTGCCAAGGGGACCCCCAGCGCGCGTTTTCTGAAATTCTGCAAAGTTGGGACCAGGGAAAACTACTGCAAAAAGAAGGCCAATGAAAACACCCTGGCGCCAATGCCATCATGTCCTAACTAGGATTTCCTTGAAGTGCCAACCTAGCAAAACATTTTGCTGCAAACCGCGCCTCCCAATGTGCCCGTGAAGCCGAGCTATGTCAAATTTGCCAAGGGGACCCCCAGCGCGCGTTTTCTGAAATTCTTGAAAGTTGGGACCAGGGGAAACTCCTGCAAAAATAAGGCCAGAAAAAACACCCTGGCGCCAATGCCATCATGTCCTAACTAAAATTTCCTTGAAGTGCCAACCTAGCAAAACATTTTGCTGCAAACCGCGCCTCCCAATGTGCCCGTGAAGCCGAGCTATGTCAAATTTGCCAAGGGGACCCCCAGCGCGCGTTTTCTGAAATTCTTGAAAGTTGGGACCAGGGGAAACTCCTGCAAAAATAGGGCCAGAAAAAACACCCTGGCGCCAATGCCATCATGTTCTAACTAAAATTTCCTTAAAGTGCTAGCCTGGCAGAACATTTTGCTGCAAATCGCGCCTCTTAAAGTTCCCGTGAAGCCGAGCTATGTCAAATTTGCCAAGGGGACCCCCAGCGCGCGTTTTCTGAAATTCTGCAAAGTTGGGACCATGGAAAACTCCTGCAAAAAGAAGGCCAGAAAAAGCACTTTGGCGCCAATGCCATCATGTCCTAACTTCAATTTCCTTGAAGTGCCAACGTAGCAGAACATTTTGCTGCAAACCGCGCCTCCCAAAGTTCCCGTGAAGCCGAGCTATGTCAAATTTGCCAAGGGGACCCCCAGCGCGCGTTTTCTGAAATTCTGCAAAGTTGGGACCAGGGAAAACTACTGCAAAAAGAAGGCCAATGAAAACACCCTGGCGCCAATGCCATCATGTCCTAACTAGGATTTCCTTGAAGTGCCAACCTAGCAAAACATTTTGCTGCAAACCGCGCCTCCCAATGTGCCCGTGAAGCCGAGCTATGTCAAATTTGCCAAGGGGACCCCCAGCGCGCGTTTTCTGAAATTCTTGAAAGTTGGGACCAGGGGAAACTCCTGCAAAAATAAGGCCAGAAAAAACACCCTGGCGCCAATGCCATCATGTCTTAAATACGATTTCCTTCAAGTGCCAACCTAGCAGAACATTTTGCTGCAAACTGCGCCTCCCAAAGTGCCCGTGAAGCCGAGCTATGTGAAATTTGCCAAGGGGACCCCCAGCGCGCGTTTTCTGAAATTCTGCAAAGTGGGACCAGGGGAAACTCCTGCAAAAAGAAGGCCAGAAAAAACACCCTGGCGCCAATGCGATCATGTCCTAACTAAGATTTCCTTCAAGTGCCAACCTAGGAGAACATTTTGCTGGAAACCGCGCCTCTTAAAGTGCCCGCGAAGCCGGGCTATGTCAAATTTGCCAAGGGGACCCCCAGCGCGCGTTTTCTGAAATTCTGCAAAGTTGGGACCAGGGGAAACTCCTGCAAAAAGAAGGCCAGAAAAAACACGCTGGCGCCAATGCGATCATGTCGTAACTAAAATTTCCTTAAAGTGCCAACCTAGCAAAACATTTTGCTGCAAACCGCGCCTCTTAAAGTGCTCGTGAAGCCGAGCTATGAGAAATTTGCCAAGGGAGCCCCCAGCGCGCGTTTTCTGAAATTCTGCAAAGTTGGGACCAGGGAAAACTACTGCAAAAAGAAGGCCAGAAGGAACACCCTAGCGCCAATGCCATCATGTCCTAACTAAAATTTCCTTAAAGTGCCAACCTAGCAGAACATTTTGCTGCAAACCGTGCCTCCCAAAGTGCCCGTGAAACCGAGCTATGTCAAATTTGCCAAGGGGACCCCCAGCGGGCGTTTTCTGAAATTCTGCAAAGTTGGGACCAGGGGAAACTACTGCAAAAAGAAGGCCGGAAAAAACACCCTGGCGCCACAACCATCATATCCTAACTAGTATTTCCTTAAAGTGCCAACCTAGCAGAACATTTTGCTGCAAACCGCGCCTCTTAAAATGCCCGTGAAGCCGAGCTATGTCAAATTTGCCAAGGGGACCCCCGGCGCGCGTTTTGTAAAATTCTGCAAATTTGGGACCATGGAAAACTACTGCAAAAAGAAGGCCGGAAAAAACACCCTGGCGCCACTACCATCATATCCTAACTAGCATTTCCTTAAAGTGCCAACCTAGCAGAACATTTTGCTGCAAACCGCGCCTCCCAAAGTGCCCGTGAAGCCGAGCTATGTTAAATTTGCCAAGGGGACCCCCAGCGCGCGTTTTCTGAAATTATGCAAAGTTGGGACCAGGGGAAACTGCTGCAAAAAGAAGGCCAGAAAAAAACACGCTGGCGCCAATGCCATCATGTCCTAACTAAGATTTCCTTGAAATGCCAACCTAGCAGAACATTTTGCTGCAAACCGCGCCTCTTAAAGTGCCCGTGAAGCCGAGCTATGTCAAATTTGCCAAGGGGACCCCCAGCGCGCGTTTTCTGAAATTTTGCAAAGTTGGGACCAGGGAAAACTCCTGCAAAAAGAAGGCCAGAAAAAAACACGCTGGCGCCAATGCCATCATGTCCTAACTACGATTTCCTTGCAATGCCAACCTCGCAGAACATTTTGCTGCAAACCGCGCCTCCCAAAGTGCCGTGAAGCCGAGCTATGTCAAATTTGCCAAGGGGACCCCCAGCCCGCGTTTTCTGAAATTATGCAAAGTTGGGACCAGGGGAAACTCCTGCAAAAAGAAGGCCAGAAAAAAAAACCCTGGCGCCAATGCCATCATGTCCTAACTACGATTTCCTTGAACTGCCAACCTAGCAGAACATTTTGCTGCAAACCCCGCCTCTTAAAGTGCCCGTGAAGCCGAGCTATGTCAAATTTGCCAAGGGGACCCCCAGCGCGAGTTTTCTGAAATTCTGCAAAGTTGGGACCAGGGAAAACTCCTGCAAAAAGAAGGCCAGAAAAAAACACGCTAGCGCCAATGCCATCATGTCCTAACTAAGATTTCCTTGAAATGCCAACCTAGCAGAACATTTTGCTGCAACCCGCGCCTCTTAAAGTGCCCGTGAAGCCGAGCTATGTCAAATTTGCCAAGGGGACCCCCAGCGCGCGTTTTCTGAAATTCTGCAAAGTTGGGACCAGGGGAAACTACTGCAAAAAGTAGGCCAGAAAAAACACCCTGGCGCCAATGCGATCATGTCCTAACTAAGATTTCCTACAAGTTTAAACCTAGGAGAACATTTTGCTGCAAACCGCGCCTCTTAAAGTGCCCGCGAAGCCGAGCTATGTCAAATTTGCCAAGGGGACCCCCAGCGGGCGTTTTCTGAAATTCTGCAAAGTTGGGACCAGGGAAAACTACTGCAAAAAGAAGGCCAGAAAAAACACCCTGGCGCCAATGCCATCATGCTCTAACTAAAATTTCCTTAAAGTCCTAACCTAGCAGAACATTTTGCTGCAAACCGCGCCTCCCAAAGTGCCCGTGAAGCCGAGCTATGTCAAATTTGCCAAGGGGACCCCCAGCGCGCGTTTTCTGAAATTATGCAAAGTTGGGACCAGGGGAAACTCCTGCAAAAAGAAGGCCAGAAAAAAACACGCTGGCGCCAATGCCATCATGTCCTAACTAAAATTTCCTTGAAATGCCAACCTAGCAGAACATTTTGCTGCAAACCGCACCTCCCAAAGTGCCCGTGAAGCCGAGCTATGTGAAATTTGCCAAGGTGACCCCCAGCGCGCGTTTTCTGAAATTATGCAAAGTTGGGACCAGGGGAAACTCCTGCAAAAAGAAGGCCAGAAAAAAACCCTGGCGCCAATGCCATCATGTCCTAACTACGATTTCCTTCAAGTGCCAACCTAGCAAAACATTTTGCTGCAAACCGCGCCTCTTAAAGTGCCCGTGAAGCTGAGCTATGTCAAATTTGCCAAGGGGACCCCCAGCGCGAGTTTTCTGAAATTCTGCAAAGTTGGGACCAGGGAAAACTCCTGCAAAAAGAAGGCCAGAAAAAAACACGCTGGCGCCAATGCCATCATGTCTTAACTAAGATTTCCTTGAAATGCCAACCTAGCAGAACATTTTGCTGCAAACCGCGCCTCTTAAAGTGCCCGCGAAGCCGAGCTATGTCAAATTTGCCAAGGGGACCCCCAGCGGGCGTTTTCTGAAATTCTGCAAAGTTGGGACCAGGGAAAACTACTGCAAAAAGAAGGCCAGAAAAAACACCCTCGCGCCAATGCCATCATGCTCTAACTAAAATTTCCTTAAAGTCCTAACCTAGCAGAACATTTTGCTGCAAACCGCGCCTCCCAAAGTGCCCGTGAAGCCGAGCTATGTCAAATTTGCCAAGGGGACCCCCAGCGCGCGTTTTCTGAAATTATGCAAAGTTGGGACCAGGGGAAACTCCTGCAAAAAGAAGGCCAGAAAAAAACACGCTGGCGCCAATGCCATCATGTCCTAACTAAGATTTCCTTGAAATGCCAACCTAGCAGAACATTTTGCTGCAAACCGCACCTCCCAAAGTGCCCGTGAAGCCGAGCTATGTGAAATTTGCCAAGGGGACCCCCAGCGCGCGTTTTCTGAAATTATGCAAAGTTGGGACCAGGGGAAACTCCTGCAAAAAGAAGGCCAGAAAAAAACCCTGGCGCCAATGCCATCATGTCCTAACTACAATTTCCTTCAAGTGCCAACCTAGCAAAACATTTTGCTGCAAACTGCGCCTCTTAAAGTGCCCGTGAAGCTGAGCTATGTCAAATTTGCCAAGGGGAGCCCCAGCGCGAGTTTTCTGAAATTCTGCAAAGTTGGGACCAGGGAAAACTCCTGCAAAAAGAAGGCCAGAAAAAAACACGCTGGCGCCAATGCCATCATGTCTTAACTAAGATTTCCTTGAAATGCCAACCTAGCAGAACATTTTGCTGCAAACCGCGCCTCTTAAAGTGCCCGCGAAGCCGAGCTATGTCAAATTTGCCAAGGGGACCCCCAGCGCGCGTTTTCTGAAATTCTGCAAAGTTGGGACCAGGGAAAACTCCTGCAAAATAAAGGCCAGAAAAAACACCCTGGCGCCAATGCCATCATGTCCTAACTACGATTTCCTTCAAGTGCCAACCTAGCAAAACATTTTGCTGCAAACCGCGCCTCTTAAAGTGCCCGTGAAGCCGAGCTATGTCAAATTTGCCAAGGGGACCCCGAGCGCGCGTTTTCTGAAATTCTGCAAAGTTGGGACCAGGGGAAACTCCTGCAAAAAGAAGGCCAGAAAAAACACCCTGGCGCCAATGCGATCATGTCCTAACTAGAATTTTCTACAAGTGCCAACCTAGGAGAACATTTTGCTGCAAACCGCGCCTCTTAAAGTGCCCGCGAAGCCGAGCTATGTCAAATTTGCCAAGGGGACCCCCAGCGCGCGTTTTCTGAAATTCTGCAAAGTTGGGACCAGGGAAAACTACTGCAAAAAGAAGGCCAGAAAAAACGCCCTTACGCCAATGCCATCATGTCTTAACTATAATTTCCTTCAAATGCGAACCTTGCAGAACATTTTGTTGCAAACCGCGCTTCCCAAAGTGCCCGTGAAGCTGAGCTATGTCAAATTTGCCAAGGGGACCCCCAGCGCGCGTTTTCTGAAATTATGCAAAGTTGGGACCAGGGGAAACTCCTGCAAAAAGAAGGCCAGAAAAAAACACGCTGGCGCCAATGCCATCATGTCCTAACTAAAATTTCCTTCAAATGCCAACCTAGCAGAACATTTTGCTGCAAACCGCGCCTCTTAAAGTGCCCGAGAAGCCGAGCTATGTCAAATTTGCCAAGAGGACCCCCAGCGCGCGTTTTCTGAAATTCTGCAAAGTTGGGACCAGGGAAAACTCCTGCAAAAAGAAGGCCAGAAAAAAACACGCTGGCGCCAATGCCATCATGTCTTAACTAGAATTTTCTACAAGTGCCAACCTAGGAGAACATTTTGCTGCAAACCGCGCCTCTTAAAGTGCCCGCGAAGCCGAGCTATGTCAAATTTGCCAAGGGGACCCCCAGCGCGCGTTTTCTGAAATTCTGCAAAGTTGGGACCAGGGAAAACTACTGCAAAAAGAAGGCCAGAAAAAACGCCCTTACGCCAATGCCATCATGTCTTAACTATAATTTCCTTCAAATGCGAACCTTGCAGAACATTTTGTTGCAAACCGCGCTTCCCAAAGTGCCCGTGAAGCTGAGCTATGTCAAATTTGCCAAGGGGACCCCCAGCGCGCGTTTTCTGAAATTATGCAAAGTTGGGACCAGGGGAAACTCCTGCAAAAAGAAGGCCAGAAAAAAACACGCTGGCGCCAATGCCATCATGTCCTAACTAAAATTTCCTTCAAATGCCAACCTAGCAGAACATTTTGCTGCAAACCGCGCCTCTTAAAGTGCCCGAGAAGCCGAGCTATGTCAAATTTGCCAAGAGGACCCCCAGCGCGCGTTTTCTGAAATTCTGCAAAGTTGGGACCAGGGAAAACTCCTGCAAAAAGAAGGCCAGAAAAAAACACGCTGGCGCCAATGCCATCATGTCCTAACTAAAATTTCCTTGCAATGCCAACCTAGCAGAACATTTTGCTGCAAACCGCGCCTCCCAAAGTGCCCGTGAAGCCGAGCTATGTCAAATTTGCCAAGGGGACCCCCAGCGCGCGTTTTCTGAAATTATGCAAAGTTGGGACCAGGGGAAACTCCTGCAAAAAGAAGGCCAGAAAAAAAAACCCTGGCGCCAATGCCATCATGTCCTAACTACGATTTCCTTAAAGTGCCAACCTAGCAGAACATTTTGCTGCAAACCGCGCCTCTTAAAGTTCCCGTGAAGCCGAGCTATGTCAAATTTGCCAAGGGGACCCCCAGCGCGAGTGTTCTGAAATTCTGCAAAGTTGGGACCAGGGGAAACTCCTGCAAAAAGAAGGCCAGAAAAAAACACGCTGGCGCCAATGCCATCATGTCCTAACTAAAATTTCCTTCAAATGCCAACCTAGCAGAACATTTTGCTGCAAACCGCGCCTCTTAAAGTGCCCGTGAAGCCGAGCTATGTCAAATTTGCCAAGAGGACCCCCAGCGCGCGTTTTCTGAAATTCTGCAAAGTTGGGACCAGGGAAAACTCCTGCAAAAAGAAGGCCAGAAAAAAACACGCTGGCGCCAATGCCATCATGTCCTAACTAAAATTTCCTTGCAATGCCAACCTAGCAGAACATTTTGCTGCAAACCGCGCCTCCCAAAGTGCCCGTGAAGCCGAGCTATGTCAAATTTGCCAAGGGGACCCCCAGCGCGCGTTTTCTGAAATTATGCAAAGTTGGGACCAGGGGAAACTCCTGCAAAAAGAAGGCCAGAAAAAAAAACCCTGGCGCCAATGCCATCATGTCCTAACTACGATTTCCTTGAAGTGCCAACCTAGCAGAACATTTTGCTGCAAACCGCGCGTCTTAAAGTGCCCGTGAAGCCGAGCTATGTCAAATTGGCCAAGGGGACCCCCAGCGCGCGTTTTCTGAAATTCTGCAAAGTTGGGACCAGGGAAAACTCCTGCAAAAAGAAGGCCAGAAAAAACACGCTGGCGCCAATGCCATCATGTCCTAACTAACATTTCCTTGAAATGCCAACCTAGCAGAACATTTTGCTGCAAACCGCGCCTCTTAAAGTGCCCGTGAAGCCGAGCTATGTCAAATTTGGCAAGGGGACCCCCAGCGCGCGTTTTCTGAAATTCTGCAAAGTTGGGACCAGGGAAAACTCCTGCAAAAAGAAGGCCAGAAAAAAACACGCTGGCGCCAATGCCATCATGTCCTAACTAAGATTTTCTTGAAATGCCAACCTAGCACAACATTTTGCTGCAAATCGCACCTCCCAAAGTGCCCGTGAAGCCGAGCTATGTCAAATTTGCCAAGGGGACCCCCAGCGCGCGTTTTCTGAAATTCTGCAAAGTTGGGACCAGGGGAAACTCCTGCAAAAAGAAGGCCAGAAAAAAACACGCTGGCGCCAATGCCATCATGTCCTAACTAAGATTTCCTTGAAATGCCAACCTAGCAGAACATTTTGCTGCAAACCGCACCTCCCAAAGTGCCCGTGAAGCCGAGCTATGTGAAATTTGCCAAGGGGACCCCCAGCGCGCGTTTTCTGAAATTATGCAAAGTTGGGACCAGGGGAAACTCCTGCAAAAAGAAGGCCAGAAAAAACACCCTGGCGCCAATGCCATCATGTCCTAACTACGATTTCCTTGAAATGCCAACCTAGCAGAACATTTTGCTGCAAACCGCACCTCTCAAAGTGCCCGTGAAGCCGAGCTATGTGAAATTTGCCAAGGGGACCCCCAGCGCGCGTTTTCTGAAATTATGCAAAGTTGGGACCAGGGGAAACTCCTGCAAAAAGAAGGCCAGAGTAAACACCCTGGCGCCAATGCCATCATGTCCTAACTACGATTTCCTTCAAGTGCCAACCTAGCAAAACATTTTGCTGCAAACCGCGCCTCTTAAAGTGCCCGTGAAGCTGAGCTATGTCAAATTTGCCAAGGGGACCCCCAGCACGAGTTTTCTGAAATTCTGCAAAGTTGGGACCAGGGAAAACTCCTGCAAAAAGAAGGCCAGAAAAAAACACGCTGGCGCCAATGCCATCATGTCTTAACTAAGATTTCCTTGAAATGCCAACCTAGCAGAACATTTTGCTGCAAACCGCCTCTCTTAAAGTGCCCGTGAAGCCGAGCTATGTCAAATTTGCCAAGGGGACCCCGAGCGCGCGTTTTCTGAAATTCTGCAAAGTTGGGACCAGGGGAAACTCCTGCAAAAAGAAGGCCAGAAAAAACACCCTGGCGCCAATGCGATCATGTTCTAACTAGAATTTTCTACAAGTGCCAACCTAGGAGAACATTTTGCTGCAAACCGCGCCTCTTAAAGTGCCCGCAAAGCCGAGCTATGTCAAATTTGCCAAGGGGACCCCCAGCGCGCGTTTTCTGAAATTCTGCAAAGTTGGGACCAGGGAAAACTACTGCAAAAAGAGGGCCAGAAAAAAACGCCCTTACGCCAATGCCATCATGTCTTAACTATAATTTCCTTGAAATGCGAACCTTGCAGAACATTTTGTTGCAAACCGCGCTTCCCAAAGTGCCCGTGAAGCTGAGCTATGTCAAATTTGCCAAGGGGACCCCCAGCGCGCGTTTTCTGAAATTATGCAAAGTTGGGACCAGGGGAAACTCCTGCAAAAAGAAGGCCAGAAAAAAAACCCTGGCGCCAATGCCATCATGTCCTAACTACGATTTCCTTGAAGTGCCAACCTAGCAGAACATTTTGCTGCAAACCGCGCCTCTTAAAGTTCCCGTGAAGCCGAGCTATGTGAAATTTGCCAAGGGGACCCCCAGCGCGAGTTTTCTGAAATTCTGCAAAGTTGGGACCAGGGGAAACTCCTGCAAAAAGAAGGCCAGAAAAAAACACGCTGGCGCCAATGCCATCATGTCCTAACTATGATTTTCTTCAAATGCCAACCTAGCAGAACATTTTGCTGCAAACCGCGCCTCTTAAAGTGCCCGTGAAGCCGAGCTATGTCAAATTTGCCAAGAGGACCCCCAGCGCGCGTTTTCTGAAATTCTGCAAAGTTGGGACCAGGGAAAACTCCTGCAAAAAGAAGGCCAGAAAAAATCACGCTGGCGCCAATGCCATCATGTCCTAACTAAAATTTCCTTGCAATGCCAACCTAGCAGAACATTTTGCTGCAAACCGCGCCTCCCAAAGTGCCCGTGAAGCCGAGCTATGTCAAATTTGCCAAGGGGACCCCCAGCGCGCGTTTTCTGAAATTATGCAAAGTTGGGACCAGGGGAAACTCCTGCAAAAAGAAGGCCAGAAAAAAAAACCCTGGCGCCAATGCCATCATGTCCTAACTACGATTTCCTTGAAGTGCCATCCCAGCAGAACATTTTGTTGCAAACCGCGCCTCTTAAAGTGCCCGTGAAGCCGAGCTATGTCAAATTTGCCAAGGGGACCCCCAGCGCGAGTTTTCTGAAATTCTGCAAAGTTGGGACCAGGGGAAACTCCTGCAAAAAGAAGGCCAGAAAAAGACACGCTGGCGCCAATGCCATCATGTCCTAACTAAGATTTCCTTAAAATGCCAACCTAGCAGAACATTTTGCTGCAAACCGCGCCTCTTAGAGTGCTCGTGAAGCCGAGCTATGTCAAATTTGCCAAGGGGACCCCCAGCGCGCGTTTTCTGAAATTCTGCAAAGTTGGGACCAGGGAAAACTCCTGCAATAAGAAGGCCAGAAAAAAACACGCTGGCGCCAATGCCATCATGTCCTAACTAAGATTTCCTTGCAATGCCAACCTAGCAGAACATTTTGCTGCAAACCGCGCCTCCCAAAGTGCCCGTGAAGCCGAGCTATGTCAAATTTGCTAAGGGGACCCCCAGCGCGCGATTTTCTGAAATTATGCAAAGTTGGGACCAGGGGAAACTCCTGCAAAAAGAAGGCCAGAAAAAAAAACCCTGGCGCCAATGCCATCATGTCCTAACTACGATTTCCTTGAAGTGCCAGCCTAGCAGAACATTTTGCTGCAAACCGCGCCTCTTAAAGTGCCTGTAAAGCCGAGCTATGTCAAATTTGCCAAGGGGACCCCCAGCGCGAGTTTTCTGAAATTCTGCAAAGTTGGGACCAGGGAAAACTCCTGCAAAAAGAAGGCCAGAAAAAAACACGCTGGCGCCAATGCCATCATGTCGTAACTAACATTTCCTTGAAATGCCAACCTAGCAGAACATTTTGCTGCAAACCGCGCCTCTTAAAGTGCCCGTGAAGCCGAGCTATGTCAAATTTGGCAAGGGGACCCACAGCGCGCGTTTTCTGAAATTCTGCAAAGTTGGGACCATGGGAAACTACTGCAAAAAGTAGGCCAGAAGAAACACCCTGGCGCCAATGCGATCATGTCCTAACTAGGATTTCCTACAAGTGCCAACCTAGGAGAACATTTTGCTTCAAACCGCGCCTCTTAAAGTGCCCGCGAAGCCGAGCTATGTCAAATTTGCCAAGGGGACCCCCAGCGGGCGTTTTCTGAAATTCTGCAAAGTTGGGACCAGGGAAAACTACTGCAAAAAGAAGGCCAGAAAAAAACACGCTGGCGCCAATGCCATCATGTCCTTACTAAGGTTTCCTTGAAATGCCAACCTAGCAGAACATTTTGCTGCAAATCGCGCCTCTTAAAGTGCCCGTGAAGCCGAGCTATGTCAAATTTGCCAAGGGAACCCCCAGCGCGCGTTTTCTGAAATTCTGCAAAGTTGGGACCAGGGAAAACTCCTGCAAAAAGAAGGCCAGAAAAAAACACGCTGCCGCCAATGCCATCATGTCCTAACTAGAATTTCCTTAAAGTGCCAACCTAGCAGAACATTTGGTGCAAACCGCGCCTCTTAAAGTGCCCGTGAAGCCGAGCTTTGTCAAATTTGCCAAGGGGACCCCCAGCGCGCGTTTTCTGAAATTCTGCAAAGTTGGGACCAGAAGAAACTCCTGCAAAGAGAAGGCCAGAAAAAACACCCTGGCGCCAATGCCATCATGTTTTAACTAACATTTCCTTGAAATGCCAACCTAGCAGAACATTTTGCTGGAAACTGCGCCTCTTAAAGTGCCCGTGAAGCCGAGCTATGTCAAATTTGCGAAGGGGACCCCCAGCGCGAGTTTTCTGAAATTCTGCAAAGTTGGGACCAGGGAAAACTACTGCAAAAAGAAGGCCAGAAAAAACACCCTGGCGCCAATGCCATCATGTCCTAACTAGAAATTCCTTAAAGTGCCAACCTAGCAGAACATTTTGCTGCAAACCGCGCCTCCCAAAGTTCCCGTGAAGCCGAGCTATGTCAAATTTGCCAAGGGGACCCCAGCGCGCGTTTTCTGAAATTCTGCAAAATTGGGACCATGGGAAACTCCTGCAAATAGAAGGCCATAAAAATTACCCTGGCACCAATGCCATCATGTCCTGACTAAAATTTCCTTAAAGTGCCAACCTAGCAAAACATTTTGCTGCAAACCGCGCCTCTTAAAGTGCCCGTGAATCCGAGCTATGTCAAATTTGCCAAGGGGACCCCCAGCGCGCGTTCTCTGAAATTCTGCAAAGTTGGGACCAGGGAAAACTCCTGCAAAAAGAAGGCCAGAAAAAACACCCTGTCGCCAATGCCATCATGTTTCAACTAGGATTTCCTTGAAGTGCTAACCCAACAGAACATTTTGTTGCAAACCGCGCCTCAAAAAGTGCCCGTGAAGCCGAGCTATGTCAAATTTGCCAAAGGGACCCCCAGCGCGCGTTTTCTGAAATTCTGCAAAGTTGGGACCAGGTAAAACTCCTGCAAAAAGAAGGCCAGAAAAAAACACGCTGGCGCCAATGCCATCATGTCCTGACTAACATTTCCTTGAAATGCCAACCTAGCAGAACATTTTGCTGCAAACCGCGCCTCTTAAAGTGCCCGTGAAGCCGAGCTATGTCAAATTTGCCAAGGGGACCCCCAGCGCGCGTTTTCTGAAATTCTGCAAAGTTGGGACCAGGGAAAACTCCTGCAATAAGAAGGCCAGAAAAAAACAAGCTGGCGCCAATGCCATCATGTCCTAACTAAGATTTCCTTGCAATGCCAACCTAGCACAACATTTTGCTGCAAACCGCGCCTCCCAAAGTGCCCGTGAAGCCGAGCTATGTCAAATTTGCTAAGGGGACCCCCAGCGCGCGTTTTCTGAAATTATGCAAAGTTGGGACCAGGGGAAACTCCTGCAAAAAGAAGGCCAGAAAAAAAAACCCTGGCGCCAATGCCATCATGTCCTAACTACGATTTCCTTGAAGTGCCAACCTAGCAAAACATTTTGCTGCAAACCGCGCCTCTTAAAGTGCCCGTGAAGCCGAGCTATGTCAAATTGGCCAAGGGGACCCCCAGCGCGAGTTTTCTGAAATTCTGCAAAGTTGGAACCAGGGAAAACTCCTGCAAAAAGAAGGCCAGAAAAAACACACTGGCGCCAATGCCATCATGTCCTAACTAACATTTCCTTGAAATGCCAACCTAGCAGAACATTTTGCTGCAAACCGCGCCTCTTAAAGTGCCCGTGAAGCCGAGCTATGTCAAATTTGGCAAGGGGACCCCCAGCGCGCGTTTTCTGAAATTCTGCAAAGTTGGGACCAGGGAAAACTCCTGCAAAAAGAAGGCCAGAAAAAAACACGCTGGCGCCAATGCCATCATGTCCTAACTAAGATTTTCTTGAAATGCCAACCTAGCAGAACATTTTGCTGCAAACCGCACCTCCCAAAGTGCCCGTGAAGCCGAGCTATGTCAAATTTGCCAAGGGGACCCCCAGCGCGCGTTTTCTGAAATTATGCAAAGTTGGGACCAGGGGAAACTCCTGCAAAAAGAAGGCCAGAAAAACACACGCTGGCGCCAATGCCATCATGTCCTAACTAAGATTTCCTTCAAATGCCAACCTAGCAGAACATTTTGCTGCAAACCGCACCTCCCAAAGTGCCCGTGAAGCCGAGCTATGTGAAATTTGCCAAGGGGACCCCCAGCGCGCGTTTTCTGAAATTATGCAAAGTTGGGACCAGGGGAAACTCCTGCAAAAAGAAGGCCAGAAAAAACACCCTGGCGCCAATGCCATCATGTCCTAACTACGATTTCCTTCAAGTGCCAACCTAGCAACACATTTTGCTGCAAACCGCGCCTCTTAAAGTGCCCGTGAAGCTGAGCTATGTCAAATTTGCCAAGGGGACCCCCAGCACGAGTTTTCTGAAATTCTGCAAAGTTGGGACCAGGGAAAACTCCTGCAAAAAGAAGGCCAGAAAAAAACACGCTGTCGCCAATGCCATCATGTCTTATCCAAAATTTCCTTGAAGTGCCAACCTAGCAGAACATTTTGCTGCAAACCGCGCCTCTTAAAGTGCCCGTGAAGCCGAGCTATGTCAAATTTGCCAAGGGGACCCCGAGCGCGCGTTTTCTGAAATTCTGCAAAGTTGGGACCAGGGGAAACTCCTGCAAAAAGAAGGCCAGAAAAAACACCCTGGCGCCAATGCGATCATGTTCTAACTAAAATTTTCTACAAGTGCCAACCTAGGAGAACATTTTGCTGCAAACCGCGCCTCTTAAAGTGCCCGCAAAGCCGAGCTATGTCAAATTTGCCAAGGGGACCCCCAGCGCGCGTTTTCTGAAATTCTGCAAAGTTTGGACCAGGGAAAACTACTGCAAAAAGAAGGCCAGAAAAAACGCCCTTACGCCAATGCCATCATGTCTTAACTATAATTTCCTTGAAATGCGAACCTTGCAGAACATTTTGTTGCAAACCGCGCTTCCCAAAGTGCCCGTGAAGCTGAGCTATGTCAAATTTGCCAAGGGGACCCCCAGCGCGCGTTTTCTGAAATTATGCAAAGTTGGGACCAGGGGAAACTCCTGCAAAAAGAAGGCCAGAAAAAAAACCCTGGCGCCAATGCCATCGTGTCCTAACTACGATTTCCTTAAAGTGCCAACCTAGCAGAACATTTTGCTGCAAACCGCGCCTCTTAAAGTTCCCGTGAAGCCGAGCTATGTCAAATTTGCCAAGGGGACCCCCAGCGCGAGTTTTCTGAAATTCTGCAAAGTTGGGACCAGGGGAAACTCCTGCAAAAAGAAGGCCAGAAAAAAACACGCTGGCGCCAATGCCATCATGTCCTAACTAAGATTTCCTTCAAATGCCAACCTAGCAGAACATTTTGCTGCAAACCGCGCCTCTTAAAGTGCCCGTGAAGCCGAGCTATGTCAAATTTGCCAAGAGGACCCCCAGCGCGCGTTTTCTGAAATTCTGCAAAGTTGGGACCAGGGAAAACTCCTGCAAAAAGAAGGCCAGAAAAAATCACGCTGGCGCCAATGCCATCATGTCTTAACTAAAATTTCCTTGCAATGCCAACCTAGCAGAACATTTTGCTGCAAACCGCGCCTCCCAAAGTGCCCGTGAAGCCGAGCTATGTCAAATTTGCCAAGGGGACCCCCAGCGCGCGTTTTCTGAAATTATGCAAAGTTGGGACCAGGGGAAACTCCTGCAAAAAGAAGGCCAGAAAAAAAAACCCTGGCGCCAATGCCATCATGTCCTAACTACAATTTCCTTGAAGTGCCATCCCAGCAGAACATTTTGTTGCAAACCGCGCCTCTTAAAGTGCCCGTGAAGCCGAGCTATGTCAAATTTGCCAAGGGGACCCCCAGCGCGAGTTTTCTGAAATTCTGCAAAGTTGGGACCAGGGGAAACTCCTGCAAAAAGAAGGCCAGAAAAAAACACGCTGGCGCCAATGCCATCATGTCCTAACTAAGATTTCCTTGAAATGCCAACCTAGCAAAACATTTTGCTGCAAACCGCGCCTCTTCGAGTGCCCGTGAAGCCGAGCTATGTCAAATTTGCCAAGGGGACCCCCAGCGCGCGTTTTCTGAAATTCTGCAAAGTTGGGACCAGGGAAAACTCCTGCAATAAGAAGGCCAGAAAAAAACACGCTGGCGCCAATGCCATCATGTCCTAACTAAGATTTCCTTGCAATGCCAACCTAGCAGAACATTTTGCTGCAAACCGCGCCTCCCAAAGTGCCCGTGAAGCCGAGCTATGTCAAATTTGCTAAGGGGACCCCCAGCGCGCGATTTTCTGAAATTATGCAAAGTTGGGACCAGGGGAAACTCCTGCAAAAAGAAGGCCAGAAAAAAAAACCCTGGCGCCAATGCCATCATGTCCTAACTAACAATTCCTTGAAATGCCAACCTAGCAGAACATTTTGCTGCAAACCGCGCCTCTTCGAGTGCCCGTGAAGCCGAGCTATGTCAAATTTGCCAAGGGGACCCCCAGCGCGCGTTTTCTGAAATTCTGCAAAGTTGGGACCATGGGAAACTACTGCAAAAAGTAGGCCAGAAGAAACACCCTGGCGCCAATGCGATCATGTCCTAACTAGGATTTCCTACAAGTGCCAACCTAGGAGAACATTTTGCTTCAAACCGCGCCTCTTAAAGTGCCCGCGAAGCCGAGCTATGTCAAATTTGCCAAGGGGACCCCCAGCGGGCGTTTTCTGAAATTCTGCAAAGTTGGGACCAGGGAAAACTACTGCAAAAAGAAGGCCAGAAAAAAACACGCTGGCGCCAATGCCATCATGTCCTTACTAAGGTTTCCTTGAAATGCCAACCTAGCAGAACATTTTGCTGCAAATCGCGCCTCTTAAAGTGCCCGTGAAGCCGAGCTATGTCAAATTTGCCAAGGGAACCCCCAGCGCGCGTTTTCTGAAATTCTGCAAAGTTGGGACCAGGGAAAACTCCTGCAAAAAGAAGGCCAGAAAAAAACACGCTGCCGCCAATGCCATCATGTCCTAACTAGAATTTCCTTAAAGTGCCAACCTAGCAGAACATTTGGTGCAAACCGCGCCTCTTAAAGTGCCCGTGAAGCCGAGCTTTGTCAAATTTGCCAAGGGGACCCCCAGCGCGCGTTTTCTGAAATTCTGCAAAGTTGGGACCAGAAGAAACTCCTGCAAAGAGAAGGCCAGAAAAAACACCCTGGCGCCAATGCCATCATGTTTTAACTAACATTTCCTTGAAATGCCAACCTAGCAGAACATTTTGCTGCAAACTGCGCCTCTTAAAGTGCCCGTGAAGCCGAGCTATGTCAAATTTGCCAAGGGGACCCCCAGCGCGAGTTTTCTGAAATTCTGCAAAGTTGGGACCAGGGAAAACTACTGCAAAAAGAAGGCCAGAAAAAACACCCTGGCGCCAATGCCATCATGTCCTAACTAGAAATTCCTTAAAGTGCCAACCTAGCAGAACATTTTGCTGCAAACCGCGCCTCCCAAAGTTCCCGTGAAGCCGAGCTATGTCAAATTTGCCAAGGGGACCCCAGCGCGCGTTTTCTGAAATTCTGCAAAATTGGGACCATGGGAAACTCCTGCAAATACAAGGCCATAAAAATTACCCTGGCACCAATGCCATCATGTCCTGACTAAAATTTCCTTAAAGTGCCAACCTAGCAGAACATTTTGCTGCAAACCGCGCCTCTTAAAGTGCCCGTGAATCCGAGCTATGTCAAATTTGCCAAGGGGACCCCCAGCGCGCGTTCTCTGAAATTCTGCAAAGTTGGGACCAGGGAAAACTCCTGCAAAAAGAAGGCCAGAAAAAACACCCTGTCGCCAATGCCATCATGTTTCAACTAGGATTTCCTTGAAGTGCTAACCCAACAAAACATTTTGTTGCAAACCGCGCCTCAAAAAGTGCCCGTGAAGCCGAGCTATGTCAAATTTGCCAAAGGGACCCCCAGCGCGCGTTTTCTGAAATTCTGCAAAGTTGGGACCAGGTAAAACTCCTGCAAAAAGAAGGCCAGAAAAAAACACGCTGGCGCCAATGCCATCATGTCCTGACTAAGATTTCCTTGAAATGCCAACCTAGCACAACATTTTGCTGCAAACCGCGCCTCTTAAAGTGCCCGTGAAGCCGAGCTATGTCAAATTTGCCAAGGGGACCCCCAGCGCGCGTTTTCTGAAATTCTGCAAAGTTGGGACCAGGGAAAACTCCTGCAAAAAGAAGGCCAGAAAAAACGCCGTTACGCCAATGCCATCATGTCCTAACTATAATTTCCTTGAAGTGCGAACCTAGCAGAACATTTTGCTGCAAACCGCGCTTCCCAAAGTGCCCGTGAAGCCGAGCTATGTCAAATTTGCCAAGGGGACCCCCAGCGCGCGTTTTCTGAAATTCTGCAAAGTTGGGACCAGAAGAAACTCCTGCAAAGAGAAGGCCAGAAAAAACACCCTGGCGCCAATGCCATCATGTTCTAACTAACATTTCCTTGAAATGCCAACCTAGCAGAACATTTTGCTGCAAACTGCGCCTCTTAAAGTGCCCGTGAAGCCGAGCTATGTCAAATTTGCCAAGGGGACCCCCAGCGCGCGTTTTCTGAAATTCTGCAAAGTTGGGACCAGGGAAAACTACTGCAAAAAGAAGGTTAATAAAAGCACCCTGGCGCCAATGCCATCATGTCCTAACTAAGATTTCCTTGAAGTGCCTACCTAGCAAAACATTTTGCTGCAAACCGCGCCTCCCAATGTGCCCGTGAAGCCGAGCTATGTCAAATTTGCCAAGGGGACCCCCAGCGCGCGTTTTCTGAAATTCTGCAAAGTTGGGACCAGGGAAAACTACTGCAAAAAGAAGGCCAGAAAAAACACCCTGGCGCCAATTCCATCATGTCTTAACTAGAATTTCCTTCAAGTGCCAACCTAGCAGAACATTTTGCTTCAAACCGCGCCTCCCAAAGTGCCCGTGAAGCCGAGCTATGTCAAATTTGCCAAGGGGACCCCCAGCGCGCGTTTTCTGAAATTCTGCAAAGTTGGGACCAGGGGAAACTACTGCAAAAAGAAGGCCAGAAAAAATACCCTGGCGCCAATGCGATCATGTCCTAACTAAAATTTCCTTCAAGTGCCAACCTAGCAAAACATTTTGCTGCAAACCGCGCCTCTTAAAGTGCCCGTGAAGCCGAGCTATGTCAAATTTGCCAAGGGGACCCCCAGCGCGCGTTTTCTGAAATTCTGCAAAGTTGGGACCAGGGAAAACTCCTGCAAAAAGAAGGCCAGAAAAAACGCCGTTACGCCAATGCCATCATGTCCTAACTATAATTTCCTTGAAGTGCGAACCTAGCAGAACATTTTGCTGCAAACCGCGCTTCCCAAAGTGCCCATGAAGCCGAGCTATGTCAAATTTGCCAAGGGGACCCCCAGCGCGCGTTTTCTGAAATTCTGCAAAGTTGGGACCAGAAGAAACTCCTGCAAAGAGAAGGCCAGAAAAAACACCCTGGCGCCAATGCCATCATGTTCTAACTAACATTTCCTTGAAATGCCAACCTAGCAGAACATTTTGCTGCAAACTGCGCCTCTTAAAGTGCCCGTGAAGCCGAGCTATGTCAAATTTGCCAAGGGGACCCCAAGCGCGCGTTTTCTGAAATTCTGCAAAGTTGGGACCAGGGAAAACTACTGCAAAAAGAAGACCAGAAAAAACACCCTGGCGCCAATGCCATCATGTCCTAACTAAGATTTCCTTCAAGTGCCAACCTCGCAGAACATTTTGCTGCAAATCGCGCCTCCCAAAATGCCCGTGAAGCCGAGCTATGTCAAATTTGCCAAGGGGACTCCCAGCGCGCGTTTTCTGAAATTCTGCAAAGTTGGGACCAGGGGAAACTCCTGCAAAAATAAGGCCAAAAAAAAAAACCCTGGCGCCAATGCCATCATGTCCTAACTAAGATTTCCTTCAAGTGTCAACCTAGCAGAACATTTTGCTGCAAACTGCGCCTCCCAAAGTGCCCGTGAAGCCGAGCTATGTCAAATTTGCCAAGGGGACCCCCAGCGCGCGTTTTCTGAAATTCTGCAAAGTTGGGACCAGGGGAAACTCCTGCAAAAAGAAGGCCAGAAAAAAACACCCTGGCGTCAATGCCATCATGTTTTAACTAACATTTCCTTGAAATGCCAACCTAGCAGAACATTTTGCTGCAAACTGCGCCTCTTAAAGTGCCCGTGAAGCCGAGCTATGTCAAATTTGCCAAGGGGACCCCCAGCGCGCGTTTTCTGAAATTCTGCAAAGTTGGGACCAGGGGAAACTTCTGCGAAAAGAAGGCCAGAAAAAGCACCCTGGCGCCAATGCCATCATGTATTTACTAAGATTTCCTTGAAGTGCCAACCTAGCAGAACATTTTGCTGCAAACCGCGCCTCCCAAAGTGCCCGTGAAGCCGAGCTATGTCAAATTTGCCAAGGAGACCCCCAGCGCGCGTTTTCTGAAATTCTGCAAAGTTGGGACCAGGGGAAACTCCTGCAAAAAGAAGGCCAGAAAAAACACCCTGGCGCCAATGCCATCATGTCGTAACTAAAATTTCCTTGAAGTGCCAACCTAGCAGAACATTTTGCTGCAAACCGCGCCTCCCAAAGTTCCCGTGAAGCCGAGCTATGTCAAATTTACCAAGGGGACCCCAGCGCGCGTTTTCTGAAATTCTGCAAAATTGGGACCATGGGAAACTCCTGCAAATAGAAGGCCATAAAAATTACCCTGGCACCAATGCCATCATGTCCTGACTAAAATTTCCTTAAAGTGCCAACCTAGCAGAACATTTTGCTGCAAACCGCGCTTCTTAAAGTGCCCGTGAAGCCGAGCTATGTCAAATTTGCCAAGGGAACCCCCAGCGCGCGTTCTCTGAAATTCTGCAAAGTTGGGACCAGGGAAAACTCCTGGAAAAAGAAGGCCAGGAAAAACACCCTGTCGCCAATTCCATCATGTTACAACTAGAATTTCCTTGAAGTGCTAACCCAACAGAACATTTTGTTGCAAACCGCGCCTCAAAAAGTGCCCGTGAAGCCGAGCTATGTCAAATTTGCCAAAGGGACCCCCAGCGCGCGTTTTCTGAATTTCTGCAAAGTTGGGACCAGGGGAAACTTCTGCGAAAAGAAGGCCAGAAAAAGCACCCTGGCGCCAATGCCATCATGTATTTACTAAGATTTCCTTGAAGTGCCAACCTAGCAGAACATTTTGCTGCAAACCGCGCCTCCCAAAGTGCCCGTGAAGCCGAGCTATGTCAAATTTGCCAAGGAGACCCCCAGCGCGCGTTTTCTGAAATTCTGCAAAGTTGGGACCAGGGGAAACTCCTGCAAAAAGAAGGCCAGAAAAAAAACACCCTGGCACCAATGCCATCATGTCTTAACTAGGATTTCCTTGAAGTGCCAACCTAGCAAAACATTTTGCTGCAAACCGCGCCTCTTAAAGTGCCCGTGAAGCCGAGCTATGTCAAATTTGCCAAGGGGACCCCCAGCGCGCGTTTTCTGAAATTCTGCAAAGTTGGGACCAGTGAAAACTACTGCAAAAAGAAGGTTAATAAATGCACCCTGGCGCCAATGCCATCATGTCCTAACTAAAATTTCCTTGAAGTGCCAACCTAGCAAAACATTTTGCTGCAAACCGCGCCTCTTAAAGTGCCCGTGAAGCCGAGCTATGTCAAATTTGCCAAGGGGACCCCCAGCGCGCGTTTTCTGAAATTCTGCAAAGTTGGGACCAGGGAAAACTACTGCAAAAAGAAGGCCAGAAAAGACGCCCTTACGCCACTGCCATCATGTCCTAACTATAATTTCCTTGAAGTGCGAACCTAGCAGAACATTTTGCTGCAAACCGCGCTTCCCAAAGTGCCCGTGAAGCCGAGCTATGTCAAATTTGCCAAGGGGACCCCCAGCGCGCGTTTTCTGAAATTCTGCAAAGTTGGGACCAGAAGAAACTCCTGCAAAGATAAGGCCAAAAAAAACAATTTGGCGCCAATGCCATCATGTTCTAACTAACATTTCCTTAAAATGCCAACCTAGCAGAACATTTTGCTGCAAACTGCGCATCTTAAAGTGCCCGTGAAGCCGAGCTATGTCAAATTTGCCAAGGGGACCCCCAGCGCGCGTTTTCTGAAATTCTGCAAAGTTGGGACCAGGGAAAACTACTGCAAAAAGAAGGCCAGAAAAAACACCCTGGCGCCAATGCCATCATGTCCTAACTAGAATTTCCTTGAAGTGCCAACCTCGCAAAACATTTTGCTGCAAACCGCGCCTCCCAAAATGCCCGTGAAGCCGAGCTATGTCAAATTTGCCAAGGGGACCCCCAGCGCGCGTTTTCTGAAATTCTGCAAAGTTGGGACCAGGGGAAACTCCTGCAAAAATAAGGCCAGAAAAAAACACCCTGGCGCCAATGCCATCATGTCCTAACAAAGATTTCCTTCAAGTGTCAACCTAGCAGAACATTTTGCTGCAAACTGCGCCTCCCAAAGTGCCCGTGAAGCCAAACTATGTCAAATTTGCCAAGGGGACCCCCAGCGCGCGTTTTCTGAAATTCTGCAAAGTTGGGACCAGGGGAAACTCCTGCAAAAAGAAGGCCAGAAAGAAACACCCTGGCGCCAATGCCATCATGTCTGAACTAAGACTTCCTTGAAGTGCTAACCTAGCAAAACATTTTGCTGCAAACCGCGCCTCTTAAAGTGCCCGTGAAGCCGAGCTATGTCAAATTTGCCAAGGGGACCCCCAGCGCGCGTTTTCTGAAATTCTGCAAAGTTGGGACCAGGGAAAACTACTGCAAAAAGTAGGCCAGAAAAAACACCCTGGCGCCAATGCCATCATGTCCTAACTAAAATTTCCTTGAAGTGCCAACCTAGCAGAACATTTTGCTGCAAACCGCGCCTCCCAAAGTTCCCGTGAAGCCGAGCTATGTCAAATTTACCAAGGGGACCCCAGCGCGCGTTTTCTGAAATTCTGCAAAATTGGGACCATGGGAAACTCCTGCAAATAGAAGGCCATAAAAATTACCCTGGCACCAATGCCATCATGTCCTGACTAAAATTTCCTTAAAGTGCCAACCTAGCAGAACATTTTGCTACAAACCGCACTTCTTAAAGTGCCCGTGAAGCCGAGCTATGTCAAATTTGCCAAGGGAACTCCCAGCGCGCGTTCTCTGAAATTCTGCAAAGTTGGGACCAGGGAAAACTCCTGGAAAAAGAAGGCCAGGAAAAACACCCTGTCGCCAATTCCATCATGTTACAACTAGGATTTCCTTGAAGTGCTTACCCAACAGAACATTTTGTTGCAAACCGCGCCTCAAAAAGTGCCCGTGAAGCCGAGCTATGTCAAATTTGCCAAAGGGACCCCCAGCGCGCGTTTTCTGAAATTCTGCAAAGTTGGGACCAGGGAAAACTCCTGCAAAAAGAAGGCCAGAAAAAAACACGCTGGCGCCAATGCCATCATGTCCTAACTAAGATTTCCTTGAAATGCCAACCTAGCAGAACATTTTGCTGCAAACCGCGCCTCTTAAAGTGCCCGTGAAGCCGAGCTATGTCAAATTTGCCAAGGGGACCCCCAGCGCGCGTTTGCTGAAATTCTGCAAAGCTGGGACCAGGGAAAACTACTGCAAAAAGAAGGCCAGAAAAAACACCCTGGCGCCAATGCCATCATGTCCTAACTGGGATTTCCTTGAAGTGCCAACCAGCACAACATTTTGCTGCAAACCGCGCCTCCCAAAGTGCCCGTGAAGCCGAGCTATGTCAAATTTGCCAAGGGGACCCCCAGCGCGCGTTTTCTGAAATTCTGCAAAGTTGGGACCAGGGAAAACTACTGCAAAAAGTAGGCCAGAAAAAACACCCTGGCGCCAATGCCATCATGTCCTAACTAAAATTTCCTTGAAGTGCCAACCTAGCAGAACATTTTGCTGCAAACCGCGCCTCCCAAAGTTCCCGTGAAGCCGAGCTATGTCAAATTTACCAAGGGGACCCCAGCGCGCGTTTTCTGAAATTCTGCAAAATTGGGACCATGGGAAACTCCTGCAAATAGAAGGCCATAAAAATTACCCTGGCACCAATGCCATCATGTCCTGACTAAAATTTCCTTAAAGTGCCAACCTAGCAGAACATTTTGCTGCAAACCGCACTTCTTAAAGTGCCCGTGAAGCCGAGCTATGTCAAATTTGCCAAGGGAACCCCCAGCGCGCGTTCTCTGAAATTCTGCAAAGTTGGGACCAGGGAAAACTCCTGGAAAAAGAAGGCCAGGAAAAACACCCTGTCGCCAATTCCATCATGTTACAACTAGGATTTCCTTGAAGTGCTTACCCAACAGAACATTTTGTTGCAAACCGCGCCTCAAAAAGTGCCCGTGAAGCCGAGCTATGTCAAATTTGCCAAAGGGACCCCCAGCGCGCGTTTTCTGAAATTCTGCAAAGTTGGGACCAGGGAAAACTCCTGCAAAAAGAAGGCCAGAAAAAAACACGCTGGCGCCAATGCCATCATGTCTTAACTAAGATTTCCTTGAAATGCCAACCTAGCAGAACATTTTGCTGCAAACCGCGCCTCTTAAAGTGCCCGTGAAGCCGAGCTATGTCAAATTTTCCAAGGGGACCCCCAGCGCGCGTTTTCTGAAATTCTGCAAAGTTGGGACCATGGAAAACTCCTGCAAAAAGAAGGCCAGAAAAAGCACCCTAGCGCGAATGCCATCATGTCGTTATTAAAATTTTCTTAAAGTGCCAACCTAGCAGAACATTTTGCTGCAAACCGCGCCTCTTAAAGTGCCCGTGAAGCCGAGCTATGTCAAATTTGCCAAGGGGACCCCCAGCGCGCGTTTTCTGAAATTCTGCAAAGTTGGGACCATGGAAAACTCCTGCAAAAAGAAGGCCAGAAAAAGCACCCTAGCGCCAATGCCATCACGTCCTTATTAAGATTTTCTTAAAGTGCCAACCTAGCAGAACATTTTGCTGCAAACCGCGCCTAACAAACTGCCCGTGAAGCCGAGCTATGTCAAATTGGCCAAGGGGACCCCCAGCGCGCGTTTTCTGAAATTCTGCAAAGTTGGGACCAGGGGTAACTCCTGCAAAAAGAAGGCCAGAAAAAAACACCCTGGCGCCAATGCCATCATGTCCTAACTAGGATTTTCTTCAAGTGCCAACCTAGCAAAACATTTTGCTGCAAACCGCGCCTCTTAAAGTGCTCGTGAAGCCGAGCTATGTCAAATTTTCCAAGGGGACCCCCAGCGCGCGTTTTCTGAAATTCTGCAAATTTGGGACCAGGGAAAACTACTGCAAAAATAAGGCCAGAAAAAACACCCTGGCGCCAATGCCATCATGTCGTAACAACGATTTCCTAAAAGTGCCAACCTAGCATAACATTTTGCTGCAAACCGCGCCTCCCAAAGTGCCCGTGAAGCCGAGCTATGTCAAATTTTCCAAGGGGACCCCCAGCGCGCGTTTTCTGAAATTCTGCAAAGTTGGGACAAGGGGAAACTCCTGCAAAAAGAAGGCAAGAAAAAACACCCTGGCGCCAATGCCATCATGTTCTAATTAGGATTTCCTTGAAGTGCCAACCTAGCAGAGCATTTTGCTGCAAACCGCGCCTCTTAAAGTGCCCGTGATACCGAGCTATGTCAAATTTGCCAAGGGGACCCCCAGCGCGCGTTTCTGAAATTTTACAAAGTTGGGACCAGGGAAAACTCCTGCAAAAAGAAGGCCAGAAAAAACACCCTGGTGCCAATGCCATCGTGTCCTAACCAGGATTTCCTGAAAGTGCTATCCTAGCAGAACATTTTGCTGCAAACCGCGCCTCCCAAAGTGCCCGTGAAGCCGAGCTATGTCAAATTTGCCAAAGGGACCCCAGCGCGCGTTTTCTGAAATTCTGCAAAGTTGGGACCAGGGGAAACTACTGCAAAAAGAAGGCCTTAAAAAACACCCTCGCGCCAATGCCATCATGTCCTAACTACAATTTCCTCAAAGTGCCAACCTAGCAGAACATTTTGGTGCAAACCGCGCCTCCCAAAGTGCCCGTGAAGCCGAGCTATGTCAAATTTGCCAAGGGGACCCCCAGCGCGCGTTTTCCGAAATTCTGCAATGTTGGGACCAGGGAAAACTCCTGCAAAACGAAGGCCAGAGAAAACACCCTGGCGCCAATGCAATCATGTCCTAACTAGGATTTCCTTCAAGTGCCAACCTAGCAAAACATTTTGCTGCAAACCGCGCCTCCCAAAGTGCCCGTGAAGCCGAGCTATGTCAAATTTGCCAAGGAGACCCCCAGCGCGCGTTTTCTGAAATTCTGCAAAGTTGGGACCAGGGAAAACTAATGCAAAAACAAGGCCAAAATAACCACCCTGGCGCCAATGCCAGCATGTCCTAACTTACATTTCCTTAAAGTGCCAACCTGGCAGAACATTTTGCTGCAAACCGCGCCTCCCGAAATGCCCGTGAAGCCGAGCTATGTCAAATTTGCCAAGAGGACCCCCAGCGCGCGTTTTCTGAAATTCTGCAAAGTTGGGACCAGGGGAAACTCCTGCAAAAAGAAGGCCAGGAAAAACACCCTAGCGCCAATGCCATCATGTTCTGACTATGATTTCCTTAAAGTGCCAACCTATCAGCACATTTTGCTGCAAGCCGCGCCTCCCAAAGTGCCCGTGAAGCCGAGCTATGTCAAATTTTCCAAGGGGACCCCCAGCGCTCGTTTTCTGAAATTCTGCAAAGTTGGGACCAGGGCAAACTCCTGCAAAAAGGAGGCCAGAAAAAAAAAACCCTGGCGCCAATGCCATCATGTCCTAACTAAAATTTCCTTGAAGTGCCAGCCTAGTAGAACATTTTGCTGCAAACTGTGCCTCTTAAAGTGCCCGTGAAGCCGAGCTATGTCAAATTTGCCAAGGGGACCCCAGCGCGCGTTTTCTGAAATTCTGCAAAGTTGGGACCAGGGGAAACTACTGCAAAAAGAAGGCATGAAAAAACACCCTGTCGCCAACGCCATCATGTCCCAACTACCATTTCCTTGAAGTGCCAACCTAGCAGAACATTTGTTGCAAACCGCACCTCAAAAAGTGCCCGTGAAGCCGAGCTATGTCAAATTTTCCAAGGGGACCCCCAGCGCGCGTTTTCTGAAATTCTGCAAAGTTGGGACCAGGGTAAACTCCTGCAAAAAGAAGGCCAGAAAAAACACCCTGGCGCCAATGCCATCATGTCCTAAATAAAGTTTCCTTAAAGTGCGAACCTAGCAGAACATTTTGCTGCAAACCGCGCCTCTTAAAGTGCCCGTGAAGCCAAGCTATGTCAAATTTGCCAAGGGGACCCCCAGCGCGCGTTTTATGAAATTCTGCAAAGTTGGGACCAGGGAAAACTACTGCAAAAAGAAGGCCGGAAAAAACACCCTGGCGCCAATGCCATCATGTCCTAACTAATATTTCCTTAAAGTGACAGCCAAGCAAAACATTTTGATGCAAACAGCGCCTCTTAAAGTGCTTGTGAAGCCGAGCTATGTCAAATTTGCCAAGGGGACCCCCAGCGCGCGTTTTCTGAAATTCTACAAAGTTGGGACCAGGGAAAACTACTGCAAAAAGAAGGCCAGAAAAAACACCCTGGCGCCAATGCCATCATGTTTTAAGTAAAAGTTCCTTCAAGTGCCAATCTTGCAGAACATTTTGCTGCAAACCGCGCCTCTTAAAGTGCTTGTGAAGCCGAGTTATGTCAAATTTGCCAAGGGGACCCCCAGCGCGCGTTTTCTGAAATTCTGCAAAGTTGGGACCAGGGGAAACTACTGCAAATAGAAGGCCATAAAAATTACCCAGGCACCAATGCCATCATGTCCTGACTAGAATTTCCTTAAAGTGCCAACCTAGCAGAACATTTTGCTGCAAACCGCGCCTCTTAAAGTGCCCGTGAAGCCGAGCTATGTCAAATTTGCCAAGGGGACCCCCAGCGCGCGTTTTCTGAAATTCTGCAAAGTTGGGACCAGGGGAAACTTCTGCAAAAAGAAGGCCAGAAAAAACACCCTTGCGCCAATGCCATCATGTTCTAACTAAAATTTCCTTAAAGTGCTAGCCTGGCACAAATTTTTGCTGCAAATCGCGCCTCTTAAAGTGCCCGTGAAGCCGAGCTATGTCAAATTTGCCAAGGGGACCCCCAGCGCGCGTTTTCTGAAATTCTGCAAAGTTGGGACCATGGAAAACTCCTGCAAAAAGAAGGCCAGAAAAAGCACCCTGGCGTCAACGCCATCATGTCCTAACTAGAATTTCCTTCAAGTGCCAACCTAGCAGAACATTTTGCTGCAAACCGCGCCTCCCAAAGTTCCCGTGAAGCCGAGCTATGTCAAATTTACCAAGGGGACCCCCAGCGCGCGTTTTCTGAAATTCTGCAAAGTTGGGACCAGGGAAAACTACTGCAAAAAGAAGGCCAATAAAAACACCCTGGCGCCAATGCCATCATGTCCTAACTAGAATTTCCCTGAAGTGCCAACCTAGCAAAACATTTTACTGCAAACCGCGCCTCCCAATGTGCCCGTGAAGCCGAGCTATGTCAAATTTGCCAAGGGGACCCCCGGCGCGCGTTTTCTGAAATTCTTGAAAGTCGGGACCAGGGGAAACTCCTGCAAAAATAAGGCCAGAAAAAACACCCTGGCGCCAATGCCATCATGTCCTAACTAAAATTTCCTTGAAGTGCCAACCTAGCAAAACATTTTGCTGCAAACCGCGCCTCCCAATGTGCCCGTGAAGCCGAGCTATGTCAAATTTGCCAAGGGGACCCCCAGCGCGCGTTTTCTGAAATTCTTGAAAGTTGGGACCAGGGGAAACTCCTGCAAAAATAGGGCCAGAAAAAACACCCTGGCGCCAATGCCATCATGTTCTAACTAAAATTTCCTTAAAGTGCTAGCCTGGCAGAACATTTTGCTGCAAATCGCGCCTCTTAAAGTTCCCGTGAAGCCGAGCTATGTCAAATTTGCCAAGGGGACCCCCAGCGCGCGTTTTCTGAAATTCTGCAAAGTTGGGACCATGGAAAACTCCTGCAAAAAGAAGGCCAGAAAAAGCACTTTGGCGCCAATGCCATCATGTCCTAACTTCAATTTCCTTGAAGTGCCAACCTAGCAGAACATTTTGCTGCAAACCGCGCCTCCCAAAGTTCCCGTGAAGCCGAGCTATGTCAAATTTACCAAGGGGACCCCCAGCGCGCGTTTTCTGAAATTCTGCAAAGTTGGGACCAGGGAAAACTACTGCAAAAAGAAGGCCAATAAAAACACCCTGGCGCCAATGCCATCATGTCCTAACTAGAATTTCCCTGAAGTGCCAACCTAGCAAAACATTTTACTGCAAACCGCGCCTCCCAATGTGCCCGTGAAGCCGAGCTATGTCAAATTTGCCAAGGGGACCCCCAGCGCGCGTTTTCTGAAATTCTTGAAAGTTGGGACCAGGGGAAACTCCTGCAAAAATAAGGCCAGAAAAAACACCCTGGCGCCAATGCCATCATGTCTTAAATACGATTTCCTTCAAGTGCCAACCTAGCAGAACATTTTGCTGCAAACTGCGCCTCCCAAAGTGCCCGTGAAGCCGAGCTATGTGAAATTGTCCAAGGGGACCCCCAGCGCGCGTTTTCTGAAATTCTTGAAAGTTGGGACCAGGGGAAACTCCTGCAAAAATAGGGCCAGAAAAAACACCCTGGCGCCAATGCCATCATGTTCTAACTAAAATTTCCTTAAAGTGCTAGCCTGGCAGAACATTTTGCTGCAAATCGCGCCTCTTAAAGTTCCCGTGAAGCCGAGCTATGTCAAATTTGCCAAGGGGACCCCCAGCGCGCGTTTTCTGAAATTCTGCAAAGTTGGGACCATGGAAAACTCCTGCAAAAAGAAGGCCAGAAAAAGCACTTTGGCGCCAATGCCATCATGTCCTAACTTCAATTTCCTTGAAGTGCCAACGTAGCAGAACATTTTGCTGCAAACCGCGCCTCCCAAAGTTCCCGTGAAGCCGAGCTATGTCAAATTTGCCAAGGGGACCCCCAGCGCGCGTTTTCTGAAATTCTGCAAAGTTGGGACCAGGGAAAACTACTGCAAAAAGAAGGCCAATAAAAACACCCTGGCGCCAATGCCATCATGTCCTAACTAGGATTTCCTTGAAGTGCCAACCTAGCAAAACATTTTGCTGCAAACCGCGCCTCCCAATGTGCCCGTGAAGCCGAGCTATGTCAAATTTGCCAAGGGGACCCCCAGCGCGCGTTTTCTGAAATTCTTGAAAGTTGGGACCAGGGGAAACTCCTGCAAAAATAAGGCCAGAAAAAACACCCTGGCGCCAATGCCATCAGGTCTTAAATACGATTTCCTTCAAGTGCCAACCTAGCAGAACATTTTGCTGCAAACTGCGCCTCCCAAAGTGCCCGTGAAGCCGAGCTATGTGAAATTTGCCAAGGGGACCCCCAGCGCGCGTTTTCTGAAATTCTGCAAAGTGGGACCAGGGGAAACTCCTGCAAAAAGAAGGCCAGAAAAAACACCCTGGCGCCAATGCGATCATGTCCTAACTAGGATTTCCTTCAAGTGCCAACCTAGGAGAACATTTTGCTGGAAACCGCGCCTCTTAAAGTGCCCGCGAAGCCGGGCTATGTCAAATTTGCCAAGGGGACCCCCAGCGCGCGTTTTCTGAAATTCTGCAAAGTTGGGACCAGGGGAAACTCCTGCAAAAAGAAGGCCAGAAAAAACACGCTGGCGCCAATGCGATCATGTCGTAACTAAAATTTCCTTAAAGTGCCAACCTAGCAAAACATTTTGCTGCAAACCGCGCCTCTTAAAGTGCTTGTGAAGCCGAGCTATGAGAAATTTGCCAAGGGAGCCCCCAGCGCGCGTTTTCTGAAATTCTGCAAAGTTGGGACCAGGGAAAACTACTGCAAAAAGAAGGCCAGAAGGAACACCCTAGCGCCAATGCCATCATGTCCTAACTAAAATTTCCTTAAAGTGCCAACCTAGCAGAACATTTTGCTGCAAACCGTGCCTCCCAAAGTGCCCGTGAAACCGAGCTATGTCAAATTTGCCAAGGGGACCCCCAGCGGGCGTTTTCTGAAATTCTGCAAAGTTGGGACCAGGGGAAACTACTGCAAAAAGAAGGCCGGAAAAAACACCCTGGCGCCACTACCATCATATCCTAACTAGCATTTCCTTAAAGTGCCAACCTAGCAGAACATTTTGCTGCAAACCGCGCCTCTTAAAATGCCCGTGAAGCCGAGCTATGTCAAATTTGCCAAGGGGACCCCCGGCGCGCGTTTTCTAAAATTCTGCAAATTTGGGACCATGGAAAACTACTGCAAAAAGAAGGCCGGAAAAAACACCCTGGCGCCACTACCATCATATCCTAACTAGCATTTCCTTAAAGTGTCAACCTAGCAGAACATTTTGCTGCAAACCGCGCCTCCCAAAGTGCCCGTGAAGCCGAGCTATGTTAAATTTGCCAAGGGGACCCCCAGCGCGCGTTTTCTGAAATTATGCAAAGTTGGGACCAGGGGAAACTGCTGCAAAAAGAAGGCCAGAAAAAAACACGCTGGCGCCAATGCCATCATGTCCTAACTAAGATTTCCTTGAAATGCCAACCTAGCAGAACATTTTGCTGCAAACCGCGCCTCTTAAAGTGCCCGTGAAGCCGAGCTATGTCAAATTTGCCAAGGGGACCCCCAGCGCGCGTTTTCTGAAATTCTTGAAAGTTGGGACCAGGGGAAACTCCTGCAAAAATAGGGCCAGAAAAAACACCCTGGCGCCAATGCCATCATGTTCTAACTAAAATTTCCTTAAAGTGCTAGCCTGGCAGAACATTTTGCTGCAAATCGCGCCTCTTAAAGTTCCCGTGAAGCCGAGCTATGTCAAATTTGCCAAGGGGACCCCCAGCGCGCGTTTTCTGAAATTCTGCAAAGTTGGGACCATGGAAAACTCCTGCAAAAAGAAGGCCAGAAAAAGCACTTTGGCGCCAATGCCATCATGTCCTAACTTCAATTTCCTTGAAGTGCCAACCTAGCAGAACATTTTGCTGCAAACCGCGCCTCCCAAAGTTCCCGTGAAGCCGAGCTATGTCAAATTTACCAAGGGGACCCCCAGCGCGCGTTTTCTGAAATTCTGCAAAGTTGGGACCAGGGAAAACTACTGCAAAAAGAAGGCCAATAAAAACACCCTGGCGCCAATGCCATCATGTCCTAACTAGAATTTCCCTGAAGTGCCAACCTAGCAAAACATTTTACTGCAAACCGCGCCTCCCAATGTGCCCGTGAAGCCGAGCTATGTCAAATTTGCCAAGGGGACCCCCAGCGCGCGTTTTCTGAAATTCTTGAAAGTTGGGACCAGGGGAAACTCCTGCAAAAATAAGGCCAGAAAAAACACCCTGGCGCCAATGCCATCATGTCTTAAATACGATTTCCTTCAAGTGCCAACCTAGCAGAACATTTTGCTGCAAACTGCGCCTCCCAAAGTGCCCGTGAAGCCGAGCTATGTGAAATTGTCCAAGGGGACCCCCAGCGCGCGTTTTCTGAAATTCTTGAAAGTTGGGACCAGGGGAAACTCCTGCAAAAATAGGGCCAGAAAAAACACCCTGGCGCCAATGCCATCATGTTCTAACTAAAATTTCCTTAAAGTGCTAGCCTGGCAGAACATTTTGCTGCAAATCGCGCCTCTTAAAGTTCCCGTGAAGCCGAGCTATGTCAAATTTGCCAAGGGGACCCCCAGCGCGCGTTTTCTGAAATTCTGCAAAGTTGGGACCATGGAAAACTCCTGCAAAAAGAAGGCCAGAAAAAGCACTTTGGCGCCAATGCCATCATGTCCTAACTTCAATTTCCTTGAAGTGCCAACGTAGCAGAACATTTTGCTGCAAACCGCGCCTCCCAAAGTTCCCGTGAAGCCGAGCTATGTCAAATTTGCCAAGGGGACCCCCAGCGCGCGTTTTCTGAAATTCTGCAAAGTTGGGACCAGGGAAAACTACTGCAAAAAGAAGGCCAATAAAAACACCCTGGCGCCAATGCCATCATGTCCTAACTAGGATTTCCTTGAAGTGCCAACCTAGCAAAACATTTTGCTGCAAACCGCGCCTCCCAATGTGCCCGTGAAGCCGAGCTATGTCAAATTTGCCAAGGGGACCCCCAGCGCGCGTTTTCTGAAATTCTTGAAAGTTGGGACCAGGGGAAACTCCTGCAAAAATAAGGCCAGAAAAAACACCCTGGCGCCAATGCCATCAGGTCTTAAATACGATTTCCTTCAAGTGCCAACCTAGCAGAACATTTTGCTGCAAACTGCGCCTCCCAAAGTGCCCGTGAAGCCGAGCTATGTGAAATTTGCCAAGGGGACCCCCAGCGCGCGTTTTCTGAAATTCTGCAAAGTGGGACCAGGGGAAACTCCTGCAAAAAGAAGGCCAGAAAAAACACCCTGGCGCCAATGCGATCATGTCCTAACTAGGATTTCCTTCAAGTGCCAACCTAGGAGAACATTTTGCTGGAAACCGCGCCTCTTAAAGTGCCCGCGAAGCCGGGCTATGTCAAATTTGCCAAGGGGACCCCCAGCGCGCGTTTTCTGAAATTCTGCAAAGTTGGGACCAGGGGAAACTCCTGCAAAAAGAAGGCCAGAAAAAACACGCTGGCGCCAATGCGATCATGTCGTAACTAAAATTTCCTTAAAGTGCCAACCTAGCAAAACATTTTGCTGCAAACCGCGCCTCTTAAAGTGCTTGTGAAGCCGAGCTATGAGAAATTTGCCAAGGGAGCCCCCAGCGCGCGTTTTCTGAAATTCTGCAAAGTTGGGACCAGGGAAAACTACTGCAAAAAGAAGGCCAGAAGGAACACCCTAGCGCCAATGCCATCATGTCCTAACTAAAATTTCCTTAAAGTGCCAACCTAGCAGAACATTTTGCTGCAAACCGTGCCTCCCAAAGTGCCCGTGAAACCGAGCTATGTCAAATTTGCCAAGGGGACCCCCAGCGGGCGTTTTCTGAAATTCTGCAAAGTTGGGACCAGGGGAAACTACTGCAAAAAGAAGGCCGGAAAAAACACCCTGGCGCCACTACCATCATATCCTAACTAGCATTTCCTTAAAGTGCCAACCTAGCAGAACATTTTGCTGCAAACCGCGCCTCTTAAAATGCCCGTGAAGCCGAGCTATGTCAAATTTGCCAAGGGGACCCCCGGCGCGCGTTTTCTAAAATTCTGCAAATTTGGGACCATGGAAAACTACTGCAAAAAGAAGGCCGGAAAAAACACCCTGGCGCCACTACCATCATATCCTAACTAGCATTTCCTTAAAGTGTCAACCTAGCAGAACATTTTGCTGCAAACCGCGCCTCCCAAAGTGCCCGTGAAGCCGAGCTATGTTAAATTTGCCAAGGGGACCCCCAGCGCGCGTTTTCTGAAATTATGCAAAGTTGGGACCAGGGGAAACTGCTGCAAAAAGAAGGCCAGAAAAAAACACGCTGGCGCCAATGCCATCATGTCCTAACTAAGATTTCCTTGAAATGCCAACCTAGCAGAACATTTTGCTGCAAACCGCGCCTCTTAAAGTGCCCGTGAAGCCGAGCTATGTCAAATTTGCCAAGGGGACCCCCAGCGCGCGTTTTCTGAAATTTTGCAAAGTTGGGACCAGGGAAAACTCCTGCAAAAAGAAGGCCAGAAAAAAACACGCTGGCGCCAATGCCATCATGTCCTAACTACGATTTCCTTGCAATGCCAACCTCGCAGAACATTTTGCTGCAAACCGCGCCTCCCAAAGTGCCGTGAAGCCGAGCTATGTCAAATTTGCCAAGGGGACCCCCAGCCCGCGTTTTCTGAAATTATGCAAAGTTGGGACCAGGGGAAACTCCTGCAAAAAGAAGGCCAGAAAAAAAAACCCTGGCGCCAATGCCATCATGTCCTAACTACAATTTCCTTGAAGTGCCAACCTAGCAGAACATTTTGCTGCAAACCCCGCCTCTTAAAGTGCCCGTGAAGCCGAGCTATGTCAAATTTGCCAAGGGGACCCCCAGCGCGAGTTTTCTGAAATTCTGCAAAGTTGGGACCAGGGAAAACTCCTGCAAAAAGAAGGCCAGAAAAAAACACGCTAGCGCCAATGCCATCATGTCCTAACTAAGATTTCCTTGAAATGCCAACCTAGCAGAACATTTTGCTGCAACCCGCGCCTCTTAAAGTGCCCGTGAAGCCGAGCTATGTCAAATTTGCCAAGGGGACCCCCAGCGCGCGTTTTCTGAAATTCTGCAAAGTTGGGACCAGGGGAAACTACTGCAAAAAGTAGGCCAGAAAAAACACCCTGGCACCAATGCGATCATGTCCTAACTAGGATTTCCTACAAGTTTAAACCTAGGAGAACATTTTGCTGCAAACCGCGCCTCTTAAAGTGCCCGCGAAGCCGAGCTATGTCAAATTTGCCAAGGGGACCCCCAGCGGGCGTTTTCTGAAATTCTGCAAAGTTGGGACCAGGGAAAACTACTGCAAAAAGAAGGCCAGAAAAAACACCCTGGCGCCAATGCCATCATGCTCTAACTAAAATTTCCTTAAAGTCCTAACCTAGCAGAACATTTTGCTGCAAACCGCGCCTCCCAAAGTGCCCGTGAAGCCGAGCTATGTCAAATTTGCCAAGGGGACCCCCAGCGCGCGTTTTCTGAAATTATGCAAAGTTGGGACCAGGGGAAACTCCTGCAAAAAGAAGGCCAGAAAAAAACACGCTGGCGCCAATGCCATCATGTCCTAACTAAGATTTCCTTGAAATGCCAACCTAGCAGAACATTTTGCTGCAAACCGCACCTCCCAAAGTGCCCGTGAAGCCGAGCTATGTGAAATTTGCCAAGGGGACCCCCAGCGCGCGTTTTCTGAAATTATGCAAAGTTGGGACCAGGGGAAACTCCTGCAAAAAGAAGGCCAGAAAAAAACCCTGGCGCCAATGCCATCATGTCCTAACTACGATTTCCTTCAAGTGCCAACCTAGCAAAACATTTTGCTGCAAACCGCGCCTCTTAAAGTGCCCGTGAAGCTGAGCTATGTCAAATTTGCCAAGGGGACCCCCAGCGCGAGTTTTCTGAAATTCTGCAAAGTTGGGACCAGGGAAAACTCCTGCAAAAAGAAGGCCAGAAAAAAACACGCTGGCGCCAATGCCATCATGTCTTAACTAAGATTTCCTTGAAATGCCAACCTAGCAGAACATTTTGCTGCAAACCGCGCCTCTTAAAGTGCCCGTGAAGCCGAGCTATGTCAAATTTGCCAAGGGGACCCCGAGCGCGCGTTTTCTGAAATTCTGCAAAGTTGGGACCAGGGGAAACTCCTGCAAAAAGAAGGCCAGAAAAAACACCCTGGCGCCAATGCGATCATGTCCTAACTAGAATTTTCTACAAGTGCCAACCTAGGAGAACATTTTGCTGCAAACCGCGCCTCTTAAAGTGCCCGCGAAGCCGAGCTATGTCAAATTTGCCAAGGGGACCCCCAGCGCGCGTTTTCTGAAATTCTGCAAAGTTGGGACCAGGGAAAACTACTGCAAAAAGAAGGCCAGAAAAAACGCCCTTACGCCAATGCCATCATGTCTTAACTATAATTTCCTTCAAATGAGAACCTTGCAGAACATTTTGTTGCAAACCGCGCTTCCCAAAGTGCCCGTGAAGCTGAGCTATGTCAAATTTGCCAAGGGGACCCCCAGCGCGCGTTTTCTGAAATTATGCAAAGTTGGGACCAGGGGAAACTCCTGCAAAAAGAAGGCCAGAAAAAAACACGCTGGCGCCAATGCCATCATGTCCTAACTAAAATTTCCTTCAAATGCCAACCTAGCAGAACATTTTGCTGCAAACCGCGCCTCTTAAAGTGCCCGAGAAGCCGAGCTATGTCAAATTTGCCAAGAGGACCCCCAGCGCGCGTTTTCTGAAATTCTGCAAAGTTGGGACCAGGGAAAACTCCTGCAAAAAGAAGGCCAGAAAAAAACACGCTGGCGCCAATGCCATCATGTCCTAACTAAAATTTCCTTGCAATGCCAACCTAGCAGAACATTTTGCTGCAAACCGCGCCTCCCAAAGTGCCCGTGAAGCCGAGCTATGTCAAATTTGCCAAGGGGACCCCCAGCGCGCGTTTTCTGAAATTATGCAAAGTTGGGACCAGGGGAAACTCCTGCAAAAAGAAGGCCAGAAAAAAAAACCCTGGCGCCAATGCCATCATGTCCTAACTACGATTTCCTTGAAGTGCCAACCTAGCAGAACATTTTGCTGCAAACCGCGCCTCTTAAAGTTCCCGTGAAGCCGAGCTATGTCAAATTTGCCAAGGGGACCCCCAGCGCGAGTGTTCTGAAATTCTGCAAAGTTGGGACCAGGGGAAACTCCTGCAAAAAGAAGGCCAGAAAAAAACACGCTGGCGCCAATGCCATCATGTCCTAACTAAAATTTCCTTCAAATGCCAACCTAGCAGAACATTTTGCTGCAAACTGCGCCTCTTAAAATGCCCGTGAAGCCGAGCTATGTCAAATTTGCCAAGAGGACCCCCAGCGCGCGTTTTCTGAAATTCTGCAAAGTTGGGACCAGGGAAAACTCCTGCAAAAAGAAGGCCAGAAAAAAACACGCTGGCGCCAATGCCATCATGTCCTAACTAAAATTTCCTTGCAATGCCAACCTAGCAGAACATTTTGCTGCAAACCGCGCCTCCCAAAGTGCCCGTGAAGCCGAGCTATGTCAAATTTGCCAAGGGGACCCCCAGCGCGCGTTTTCTGAAATTATGCAAAGTTGGGACCAGGGGAAACTCCTGCAAAAAGAAGGCCAGAAAAAAAAACCCTGGCGCCAATGCCATCATGTCCTAACTACGATTTCCTTGAAGTGCCAACCTAGCAGAACATTTTGCTGCAAACCGCGCCTCTTAAAGTGCCCGTGAAGCCGAGCTATGTCAAATTGGCCAAGGGGACCCCCAGCGCGAGTTTTCTGAAATTCTGCAAAGTTGGAACCAGGGAAAACTCCTGCAAAAAGAAGGCCAGAAAAAACACGCTGGCGCCAATGCCATCATGTCCTAACTAACATTTCCTTGAAATACCAACCTAGCAGAACATTTTGCTGCAAACCGCGCCTCTTAAAGTGCCCGTGAAGCCGAGCTATGTCAAATTTGGCAAGGGGACCCCCAGCGCGCGTTTTCTGAAATTCTGCAAAGTTGGGACCAGGGAAAACTCCTGCAAAAAGAAGGCCAGAAAAAAACACGCTGGCGCCAATGCCATCATGTCCTAACTAAGATTTTCTTGAAATGCCAACCTAGCAGAACATTTTGCTGCAAACCGCACCTCCCAAAGTGCCCGTGAAGCCGAGCTATGTCAAATTTGCCAAGGGGACCCCCAGCGCGCGTTTTCTGAAATTCTGCAAAGTTGGGACCAGGGGAAACTCCTGCAAAAAGAAGGCCAGAAAAAAACACGCTGGCGCCAATGCCATCATGTCCTAACTAAGATTTCCTTGAAATGCCAACCTAGCAGAACATTTTGCTGCAAACCGCACCTCCCAAAGTGCCCGTGAAGCCGAGCTATGGGAAATTTGCCAAGGGGACCCCCAGCGCGCGTTTTCTGAAATTATGCAAAGTTGGGACCAGGGGAAACTCCTGCAAAAAGAAGGCCAGAAAAAACACCCTGGCGCCAATGCCATCATGTCCTAACTACGATTTCCTTCAAGTGCCAACCTAGCAAAACATTTTGCTGCAAACCGCGCCTCTTAAAGTGCCCGTGAAGCTGAGCTATGTCAAATTTGCCAAGGGGACCCCCAGCACGAGTTTTCTAAAATTCTGCAAAGTTGGGACCAGGGAAAACTCCTGCAAAAAGAAGGCCAGAAAAAAACATGCTGGCGCCAATGCCATCATGTCTTAACTAAGATTTCCTTGAAATGCCAACCTAGCAGAACATTTTGCTGCAAACCGCCTCTCTTAAAGTGCCCGTGAAGCCGAGCTATGTCAAATTTGCCAAGGGGACCCCAAGCGCGCGTTTTCTGAAATTCTGCAAAGTTGGGACCAGGGGAAACTCCTGCAAAAAGAAGGCCAGAAAAAACACTCTGGCGCCAATGCGATCATGTTCTAACTAGAATTTTCTACAAGTGCCAACCTAGGAGAACATTTTGCTGCAAACCGCGCCTCTTAAAGTGCCCGCAAAGCCGAGCTATGTCAAATTTGCCAAGGGGACCCCCAGCGCGCGTTTTCTGAAATTCTGCAAAGTTGGGACCAGGGAAAACTACTGCAAAAAGAAGGCCAGAAAAAACGCCCTTACGCCAATGCCATCATGTCTTAACTATAATTTCCTTGAAATGCGAACCTTGCAGAACATTTTGTTGCAAACCGCGCTTCCCAAAGTGCCCGTGAAGCTGAGCTATGTCAAATTTGCCAAGGGGACCCCCAGCGCGCGTTTTCTAAAATTATGCAAAGTTGGGACCAGGGGAAACTCCTGCAAAAAGAAGGCCACAAAAAAAACCCTGGCGCCAATGCCATCATGTCCTAACTAGGATTTCCTTGAAGTGCCAACCTAGCAGAACATTTTGCTGCAAACCGCGCCTCTTAAAGTTCCCGTGAAGCCGAGCTATGTGAAATTTGCCAAGGGGACCCCCAGCGCGAGTTTTCTGAAATTCTGCAAAGTTGGGACCAGGGGAAACTCCTGCAAAAAGAAGGCCAGAAAAAAACACGCTGGCGCCAATGCCATCATGTCCTAACTAAGATTTCCTTCAAATGCCAACCTAGCAGAACATTTTGCTGCAAACCGCGCCTCTTAAAGTGCCCGTGAAGCCGAGCTATGTCAAATTTGCCAAGAGGACCCCCAGCGCGCGTTTTCTGAAATTCTGCAAAGTTGGGACCAGGGAAAACTCCTGCAAAAAGAAGGCCAGAAAAAATCACGCTGGCGCCAATGCCATCATGTCCTAACTAAAATTTCCTTGCAATGGCAACCTAGCAGAACATTTTGCTGCAAACCGCGCCTCCCAAAGTGCCCGTGAAGCCGAGCTATGTCAAATTTGCCAAGGGGACCCCCAGCGCGCGTTTTCTGAAATTATGCAAAGTTGGGACCAGGGGAAACTCCTGCAAAAAGAAGGCCAGAAAAAAAAACCCTGGCGCCAATGCCATCATGTCCTAACTACGATTTCCTTAAAGTGCCATCCCAGCAGAACATTTTGTTGCAAACCGCGCCTCTTAAAGTGCCCGTGAAGCCGAGCTATGTCAAATTTGCAAGGGGACCCCCAGCGCGAGTTTTCTGAAATTCTGCAAAGTTGGGACCAGGGGAAACTCCTGCAAAAAGAAGGCCAGAAAAAAACACGCTGGCGCCAATGCCATCATGTCCTAACTAAGATTTCCTTGAAATGCCAACCTAGCAGAACATTTTGCTGCAAACCGCGCCTCTTAGAGTGCCCGTGAAGCCGAGCTATGTCAAATTTGCCAAGGGGACCCCCAGCGCGCGTTTTCTGAAATTCTGCAAAGTTGGGACCAGGGAAAACTCCTGCAATAAGAAGGCCAGAAAAAAACACGCTGGCGCCAATGCCATCATGTCCTAACTAAGATTTCCTTGCAATGCCAACCTAGCAGAACATTTTGCTGCAAACCGCGCCTCCCAAAGTGCCCGTGAAGCCGAGCTATGTCAAATTTGCTAAGGGGACCCCCAGCGCGCGATTTTCTGAAATTATGCAAAGTTGGGACCAGGGGAAACTCCTGCAAAAAGAAGGCCAGAAAAAAAAACCCTGGCGCCAATGCCATCATGTCCTAACTACGATTTCCTTGAAGTGCCAACCTAGCAGAACATTTTGCTGCAAACCGCGCCTCTTAAAGTGCCCGTGAAGCCGAGCTATGTCAAATTTGCCAAGGGGACCCCCAGCGCGAGTTTTCTGAAATTCTGCAAAGTTGGGACCAGGGAAAACTCCTGCAAAAAGAAGGCCAGAAAAAAACACGCTGGCGCCAATGCCATCATGTCCTAACTAACATTTCCTTGAAATGCCAACCTAGCAGAACATTTTGCTGCAAACCGCGCCTCTTAAAGTGCCCGTGAAGCCGAGCTATGTCAAATTTGGCAAGGGGACCCACGGCGCGCGTTTTCTGAAATTCTGCAAAGTTGGGACCATGGGAAACTACTGCAAAAAGTAGGCCAGAAGAAACACCCTGGCGCCAATGCGATCATGTCCTAACTAGGATTTCCTACAAGTGCCAACCTAGGAGAACATTTTGCTTCAAACCGCGCCTCTTAAAGTGCCCGCGAAGCCGAGCTATGTCAAATTTGCCAAGGGGACCCCCAGCGGGCGTTTTCTGAAATTCTGCAAAGTTGGGAGCAGGGAAAACTACTGCAAAAAGAAGGCCAGAAAAAAACACGCTGGCGCCAATGCCATCATGTCCTTACTAAGGTTTCCTTGAAATGCCAACCTAGCAGAACATTTTGCTGTAAATCGCGCCTCTTAAAGTGCCCGTGAAGCCGAGCTATGTCAAATTTGCCAAGGGAACCCCCAGCGCGCGTTTTCTGAAATTCTGCAAAGTTGGGACCAGGGAAAACTCCTGCAAAAAGAAGGCCAGAAAAAAACACGCTGCCGCCAATGCCATCATGTCCTAACTAGAATTTCCTTAAAGTGCCAACCTAGCAGAACATTTGGTGCAAACCGCGCCTCTTAAAGTGCCCGTGAAGCCGAGCTTTGTCAAATTTGCCAAGGGGACCCCCAGCGCGCGTTTTCTGAAATTCTGCAAAGTTGGGACCAGAAGAAACTCCTGCAAAGAGAAGGCCAGAAAAAACACCCTGGCGCCAATGCCATCATGTTTTAACTAACATTTCCTTGAAATGCCAACCTAGCAGAACATTTTGCTGCAAACTGCGCCTCTTAAAGTGCCCGTGAAGCCGAGCTATGTCAAATTTGCGAAGGGGACCCCCAGCGCGAGTTTTCTGAAATTCTGCAAAGTTGGGACCAGGGAAAACTACTGCAAAAAGAAGGCCAGAAAAAACACCCTGGCGCCAATGCCATCATGTCCTAACTAGAAATTCCTTAAAGTGCCAACCTAGCAGAACATTTTGCTGCAAACCGCGCCTCCCAAAGTTCCCGTGAAGCCGAGCTATGTCAAATTTGCCAAGGGGACCCCAGCGCGCGTTTTCTGAAATTCTGCAAAATTGGGACCATGGGAAACTCCTGCAAATAGAAGGCCATAAAAATTACCCTGGCACCAATGCCATCATGTCCTGACTAAAATTTCCTTAAAGTGCCAACCTAGCAGAACATTTTGCTGCAAACCGCGCCTCTTAAAGTGCCCGTGAATCCGAGCTATGTCAAATTTGCCAAGGGGACCCCCAGCGCGCGTTCTCTGAAATTCTGCAAAGTTGGGACCAGTGAAAACTCCTGCAAAAAGAAGGCCAGAAAAAACACCCTGTCGCCAATGCCATCATGTTTCAACTAGGATTTCCTTGAAGTGCTAACCCAACAGAACATTTTGTTGCAAACCGCGCCTCAAAAAGTGCCCGTGAAGCCGAGCTATGTCAAATTTGCCAAAGGGACCCCCAGCGCGCGTTTTCTGAAATTCTGCAAAGTTGGGACCAGGTAAAACTCCTGCAAAAAGAAGGCCAGAAAAAAACACGCTGGCGCCAATGCCATCATGTCCTGACTAAGATTTCCTTGAAATGCCAACCTAGCAGAACATTTTGCTGCAAACCGCGCCTCTTAAAGTGCCCGTGAAGCCGAGCTATGTCAAATTTGCCAAGGGGACCCCCAGCGCGCGTTTTCTGAAATTCTGCAAAGTTGGGACCAGGGAAAACTCCTGCAATAAGAAGGCCAGAAAAAAACACGCTGGCGCCAATGCCATCATGTCCTAACTAAGATTTCCTTGCAATGCCAACCTAGCACAACATTTTGCTGCAAACCGCGCCTCCCAAAGTGCCCGTGAAGCCGAGCTATGTCAAATTTGCCAAGGGGACCCCCAGCGCGCGTTTTCTGAAATTATGCAAAGTTGGGACCAGGGGAAACTCCTGCAAAAAGAAGGCCAGAAAAAAAAACCCTGGCGCCAATGTCATCATGTCCTAACTACGATTTCCTTAAAGTGCCAACCTAGCAGAACATTTTGCTGCAAACCGCGCCTCTTAAAGTGCCCGTGAAGCCGAGCTATGTCAAATTTGCCAAGGGGACCCCCAGCGCGAGTTTTCTGAAATTCTGCAAAGTTGGGACCAGGGGAAACTCCTGCAAAAAGAAGGCCAGAAAAAAACACGCTGGCGCCAATGCCATCATGTCCTAACTAAGATTTCCTTCAAATGCCAACCTAGCAGAACATTTTGCTGCAAACCGCGCCTCTTAAAGTGCCCGTGAAGCCGAGCTATGTCAAATTTGCCAAGAGGACCCCCAGCGCGCGTTTTCTGAAATTCTGCAAAGTTGGGACCAGGGAAAACTCCTGCAAAAAGAAGGCCAGAAAAAATCACGCTGGCGCCAATGCCATCATGTCTTAACTAAAATTTCCTTGCAATGCCAACCTAGCAGAACATTTTGCTGCAAACCGCGCCTCCCAAAGTGCCCGTGAAGCCGAGCTATGTCAAATTTGCCAAGGGGACCCCCAGCGCGCGTTTTCTGAAATTATGCAAAGTTGGGACCAGGGGAAACTCCTGCAAAAAGAAGGCCAGAAAAAAAAACCCTGGCGCCAATGCCATCATGTCCTAACTACGATTTCCTTGAAGTGCCATCCCAGCAGAACATTTTGTTGCAAACCGCGCCTCTTAAAGTGCCCGTGAAGCCGAGCTATGTCAAATTTGCCAAGGGGACCCCCAGCGCGAGTTTTCTGAAATTCTGCAAAGTTGGGACCAGGGGAAACTCCTGCAAAAAGAAGGCCAGAAAAAAACACGCTGGCGCCAATGCCATCATGTCCTAACTAAGATTTCCTTGAAATGCCAACCTAGCAGAACATTTTGCTGCAAACCGCGCCTCTTCGAGTGCCCGTGAAGCCGAGCTATGTCAAATTTGCCAAGGGGACCCCCAGCGCGCGTTTTCTGAAATTCTGCAAAGTTGGGACCAGGGAAAACTCCTGCAATAAGAAGGCCAGAAAAAAACACGCTGGCGCCAATGCCATCATGTCCTAACTAAGATTTCCTTGCAATGCCAACCTAGCAGAACATTTTGCTGTAAACCGCGCCTCCCAAAGTGCCCGTGAAGCCGAGCTATGTCAAATTTGCTAAGGGGACCCCCAGCGCGCGATTTTCTGAAATTATGCAAAGTTGGGACCAAGGGAAACTCCTGCAAAAAGAAGGCCAGAAAAAAAACCCTGGCGCCAATGCCATCATGTCCTAACTACGATTTCCTTGAAGTGCCAACCTAGCAGAACATTTTGCTGCAAACCGCGCCTCTTAAAGTGCCCGTGAAGCCGAGCTATGTCAAATTTGCCAAGGGGACCCCCAGCGCGAGTTTTCTGAAATTCTGCAAAGTTGGGACCAGGGAAAACTCCTGCAAAAAGAAGGCCAGAAAAAAACACGCTGGCGCCAATGCCATCATGTCCTAACTAACATTTCCTTGAAATGCCAACCTAGCAGAACATTTTGCTGCAAACCGCGCCTCTTCGAGTGCCCGTGAAGCCGAGCTATGTCAAATTTGCCAAGGGGACCCCCAGCGCGCGTTTTCTGAAATTCTGCAAAGTTGGGACCATGGGAAACTACTGCAAAAAGTAGGCCAGAAAAAAACACGCTGCCGCCAATGCCATCATGTCCTAACTAGAATTTCCTTAAAGTGCCAACCTAGCAGAACATTTGGTGCAAACCGCGCCTCTTAAAGTGCCCGTGAAGCCGAGCTTTGTCAAATTTGCCAAGGGGACCCCCAGCGCGCGTTTTCTGAAATTCTGCAAAGTTGGGACCAGAAGAAACTCCTGCAAAGAGAAGGCCAGAAAAAACACCCTGGCGCCAATGCCATCATGTTTTAACTAACATTTCCTTGAAATGCCAACCTAGCAGAACATTTTGCTGCAAACTGCGCCTCTTAAAGTGCCCGTGAAGCCGAGCTATGTCAAATTTGCCAAGGGGACCCCCAGCGCGAGTTTTCTGAAATTCTGCAAAGTTGGGACCAGGGAAAACTACTGCAAAAAGAAGGCCAGAAAAAACACCCTGGCGCCAATGCCATCATGTCCTAACTAGAAATTCCTTAAAGTGCCAACCTAGCAGAACATTTTGCTGCAAACCGCGCCTCCCAAAGTTCCCGTGAAGCCGAGCTATGTTAAATTTGCCAAGGGGACCCCAGCGCGCGTTTTCTGAAATTCTGCAAAATTGGGACCATGGGAAACTCCTGCAAATAGAAGGCCATAAAAATTACCCTGGCACCAATGCCATCATGTCCTGACTAAAATTTCCTTAAAGTGCCAACCTAGCAGAACATTTTGCTGCAAACCGCGCCTCTTAAAGTGCCCGTGAATCCGAGCTATGTCAAATTTGCCAAGGGGACCCCCAGCGCGCGTTCTCTGAAATTCTGCAAAGTTGGGACCAGGGAAAACTCCTGCAAAAAGAAGGCCAGAAAAAACACCCTGTCGCCAATGCCATCATGTTTCAACTAGGATTTCCTTGAAGTGCTAACCCAACAGAACATTTTGTTGCAAACCGCGCCTCAAAAAGTGCCCGTAAAGCCGAGCTATGTCAAATTTGCCAAAGGGACCCCCAGCGCGCGTTTTCTGAAATTCTGCAAAGTTGGGACCAGGTAAAACTCCTGCAAAAAGAAGGCCAGAAAAAAACACGCTGGCGCCAATGCCATCATGTCCTGACTAAGATTTCCTTGAAATGCCAACCTAGCAAAACATTTTGCTGCAAACCGCGCCTCCCAAAGTGCCCGTGAAGCCGAGCTATGTCAAATTTGCCAAGGGGACCCCCAGCGCGCGTTTTCTGAAATTCTGCAAAGTTGGGACCAGGGAAAACTACTGCAAAAAGAAGTCCAGAAAAAACACCCTGGCGCCAATGCCATCATGTCGTAAGTAGGATTTCCTTAAAGTGCCATCCTAGCACAACATTTTGCTGCAAACCGCGCCTCCCAAAGTGCCCGTGAAGCCGAGCTATGTCAAATTTGCCAAGGGGACCCCCAGCGCGCGTTCTCTGAAATTCTGCAAAGTTGGGACCAGGGGAAACTTCTATGAAAAGAAGGCCAGAAAAAACACCCTGGCGCCAATGCCATCATCTTCTAACTAAAATTTCCTTAAAGTGCCAGCCTAGCAGAACATTTTGCTGCAAACCGCGCCTCTTAAAGTGCCCGTGAAGCCGAGCTATGTCAAATTTGCCAAGGGGACCCCCAGCGCGCGTTTTCTGAAATTCTGCAAAGTTGGGACCAGGGAAAACTACTGCAAAAAGAAGGTTAATAAAAGCACCCTGGCGCCAATGCCATCATGTCCTAACTAAGATTTCCTTGAAGTGCCTACCTAGCAAAACATTTTGCTGCAAACCGCGCCTCCCAATGTGCCCGTGAAGCCGAGCTATGTCAAATTTGCCAAGGGGACCCCCAGCGCGCGTTTTCTGAAATTCTGCAAAGTTGGGACCAGGGAAAACTACTGCAAAAAGAAGGCCAGAAAAAACACCCTGGCGCCAATTCCATCATGTCTTAACTAGAATTTCCTTCAAGTGCCAACCTAGCAGAACATTTTGCTGCAAACCGCGCCTCCCAAAGTGCCCGTGAAGCCGAGCTATGTCAAATTTGCCAAGGGGACCCCCAGCGCGCGTTTTCTGAAATTCTGCAAAGTTGGGACCAGGGGAAACTACTGCAAAAAGAAGGCCAGAAAAAACACCCTGGCGCCAATGCGATCATGTCCTAACTAAAATTTCCTTCAAGTGCCAACCTAGGAGAACATTTTGCTGCAAACCGCGCCTCTTAAAGTGCCCGCGAAGCCGAGCTATGTCAAATTTGCCAAGGGGACCCCCAGCGCGCGTTTTCTGAAATTCTGCAAAGTTGGGACCAGGGAAAACTCCTGCAAAAAGAAGGCCAGAAAAAACGCCGTTACGCCAATGCCATCATGTCCTAACTATAATTTCCTTGAAGTGCGAACCTAGCAGAACATTTTGCTGCAAACCGCGCTTCCCAAAGTGCCCGTGAAGCCGAGCTATGTCAAATTTGCCAAGGGGACCCCCAGCGCGCGTTTTCTGAAATTCTGCAAAGTTGGGACCAGAAGAAACTCCTGCAAAGAGAAGGCCAGAAAAAACACCCTGGCGCCAATGCCATCATGTTCTAACTAACATTTCCTTGAAATGCCAACCTAGCAGAACATTTTGCTGCAAACTGCGCCTCTTAAAGTGCCCGTGAAGCCGAGCTATGTCAAATTTGCCAAGGGGACCCCCAGCGCGCGTTTTCTGAAATTCTGCAAAGTTGGGACCAGGGAAAACTACTGCAAAAAGAAGGTTAATAAAAGCACCCTGGCGCCAATGCCATCATGTCCTAACTAAGATTTCCTTGAAGTGCCTACCTAGCAAAACATTTTGCTGCAAACCGCGCCTCCCAATGTGCCCGTGAAGCCGAGCTATGTCAAATTTGCCAAGGGGACCCCCAGCGCGCGTTTTCTGAAATTCTGCAAAGTTGGGACCAGGGAAAACTACTGCAAAAAGAAGGCCAGAAAAAACACCCTGGCGCCAATTCCATCATGTCTGAACTAGAATTTCCTTCAAGTGCCAACCTAGCAGAACATTTTGCTGCAAACCGCGCCTCCCAAAGTGCCCGTGAAGCCGAGCTATGTCAAATTTGCCAAGGGGACCCCCAGCGCGCGTTTTCTGAAATTCTGCAAAGTTGGGACCAGGGAAAACTACTGCAAAAAGAAGGTTAATAAAAGCACCCTGGCGCCAATGCCATCATGTCCTAACTAAGATTTCCTTGAAGTGCCTACCTAGCAAAACATTTTGCTGCAAACCGCGCCTCCCAATGTGCCCGTGAAGCCGAGCTATGTCAAATTTGCCAAGGGGACCCCCAGCGCGCGTTTTCTGAAATTCTGCAAAGTTGGGACCAGGGAAAACTACTGCAAAAAGAAGGCCAGAAAAAACACCCTGGCGCCAATTCCATCATGTCTTAACTAGAATTTCCTTCAAGTGCCAACCTAGCAGAACATTTTGCTGCAAACCGCGCCTCCCAAAGTGCCCGTGAAGCCGAGCTATGTCAAATTTGCCAAGGGGACCCCCAGCGCGCGTTTTCTGAAATTCTGCAAAGTTGGGACCAGGGGAAACTACTGCAAAAAGAAGGCCAGAAAAAACACCCTGGCGCCAATGCGATCATGTCCTAACTAAAATTTCCTTCAAGTGCCAACCTAGGAGAACATTTTGCTGCAAACCGCGCCTCTTAAAGTGCCCGCGAAGCCGAGCTATGTCAAATTTGCCAAGGGGACCCCCAGCGCGCGTTTTCTGAAATTCTGCAAAGTTGGGACCAGGGAAAACTCTTGCAAAAAGAAGGCCAGAAAAAACGCCGTTACGCCAATGCCATCATGTCCTAACTATAATTTCCTTGAAGTGCGAACCTAGCAGAACATTTTGCTGCAAACCGCGCTTCCCAAAGTGCCCGTGAAGCCGAGCTATGTCAAATTTGCCAAGGGGACCCCCAGCGCGCGTTTTCTGAAATTCTGCAAAGTTGGGACCAGAAGAAACTCTTGCAAAGAGAAGGCCAGAAAAAACACCCTGGCGCCAATGCCATCATGTTCTAACTAACATTTCCTTGAAATGCCAACCTAGCAGAACATTTTGCTGCAAACTGCGCCTCTTAAAGTGCCCGTGAAGCCGAGCTATGTCAAATTTGCCAAGGGGACCCCAAGCGCGCGTTTTCTGAAATTCTGCAAAGTTGGGACCAGGGAAAACTACTGCAAAAAGAAGGCCAGAAAAAACACCCTGGCGCCAATGCCGTCATGTCCTAACTAAGATTTCCTTCAAGTGCCAACCTCGCAGAACATTTTGCTGCAAACCGCGCCTCCCAAAGTGCCCGTGAAGCCGAGCTATGTCAAATTTGCCAAGGGGACCCCCAGCGCGCGTTTTCTGAAATTCTGCAAAGTTGGGACCAGAAGAAACTCCTGCAAAGAGAAGGCCAGAAAAAACACCCTGGCGCCAATGCCATCATGTTCTAACTAACATTTCCTTGAAATGCCAACCTAGCAGAACATTTTGCTGCAAACTGCGCCTCTTAAAGTGCCCGTGAAGCCGAGCTATGTCAAATTTGCCAAGGGGACCCCAAGCGCGCGTTTTCTGAAATTCTGCAAAGTTGGGACCAGGGAAAACTACTGCAAAAAGAAGGCCAGAAAAAACACCCTGGCGCCAATGCCATCATGTCCTAACTAAGATTTCCTTCAAGTGCCAACCTCGCAGAACATTTTGCTGCAAACCGCGCCTCCCAAAATGCCCGTGAAGCCGAGCTATGTCAAATTTGCCAAGGGGACTCCCAGCGCGCGTTTTCTGAAATTCTGCAAAGTTGGGACCAGGGGAAACTCCTGCAAAAATAGGGCCAAAAAAAAAAACCCTGGCGCCAATGCCATCATGTCCTAACTAAGATTTCCTTCAAGTGTCAACCTAGCAGAACATTTTGCTGCAAACTGCGCCTCCCAAAGTGCCCGTGAAGCCGAGCTATGTCAAATTTGCCAAGGGGACCCCCAGCGCGCGTTTTCTGAAATTCTGCAAAGTTGGGACCAGGGGAAACTCCTGCAAAAAGAAGGCCAGAAAAAAACACCCTGGCGTCAATGCCATCATGTTTTAACTAACATTTCCTTGAAATGCCAACCTAGCAGAACATTTTGCTGCAAACTGCGCCTCTTAAAGTGCCCGTGAAGCCGAGCTATGTCAAATTTGCCAAGGGGACCCCCAGCGCGCGTTTTCTGAAATTCTGCAAAGTTGGGACCAGGGGAAACTTCTGCAAAAAGAAGGCCAGAAAAAGCACCCTGGCGCCAATGCCATCATGTATTTACTAAGATTTCCTTGAAGTGCCAACCTAGCAGAACATTTTGCTGCAAACCGCGCCTCCCAAAGTGCCCGTGAAGCCGAGCTATGTCAAATTTGCCAAGGAGACCCCCAGCGCGCGTTTTCTGAAATTCTGCAAAGTTGGGACCAGGGGAAACTCCTGCAAAAGGAAGGCCAGAAAAAACACCCTGGCGCCAATGCCATCATGTCGTAACTAAAATTTCCTTGAAGTGCCAACCTAGCAGAACATTTTGCTGCAAACCGCGCCTCCCAAAGTTCCCGTGAAGCCGAGCTATGTCAAATTTACCAAGGGGACCCCAGCGCGCGTTTTCTGAAATTCTGCAAAATTGGGACCATGGGAAACTCCTGCAAATAGAAGGCCATAAAAATTACCCTGGCACCAATGCCATCATGTCCTGACTAAAATTTCCTTAAAGTGCCAACCTAGCAGAACATTTTGCTGCAAACCGCGCTTCTTAAAGTGCCCGTGAAGCCGAGCTATGTCAAATTTGCCAAGGGAACCCCCAGCGCGCGTTCTCTGAAATTCTGCAAAGTTGGGACCAGGGAAAACTCCTGGAAAAAGAAGGCCAGGAAAAACACCCTGTCGCCAATTCCATCATGTTACAACTAGGATTTCCTTGAAGTGCTAACCCAACAGAACATTTTGTTGCAAACCGCGCCTCAAAAAGTGCCCGTGAAGCCGAGCTATGTCAAATTTGCCAAAGGGACCCCCAGCGCGCGTTTTCTGAAATTCTGCAAAGTTGGGACCAGGGGAAACTTCTGCGAAAAGAAGGCCAGAAAAAGCACCCTGGCGCCAATGCCATCATGTATTTACTAAGATTTCCTTGAAGTGCCAACCTAGCAGAACATTTTGCTGCAAACCGCGCCTCCCAAAGTGCCCGGGAAGCCGAGCTATGTCAAATTTGCCAAGGAGACCCCCAGCGCGCGTTTTCTGAAATTCTGCAAAGTTGGGACCAGGGGAAACTCCTGCAAAAAGAAGGCCAGAAAAAAAACACCCTGGCACCAATGCCATCATGTCTTAACTAGGATTTCCTTGAAGTGCCAACCTAGCAAAACATTTTGCTGCAAACCGCGCCTCTTAAAGTGCCCGTGAAGCCGAGCTATGTCAAATTTGCCAAGGGGACCCCCAGCGCGCGTTTTCTGAAATTCTGCAAAGTTGGGACCAGTGAAAACTACTGCAAAAAGAAGGTTAATAAATGCACCCTGGCGCCAATGCCATCATGTCCTAACTAAAATTTCCTTGAAGTGCCAACCTAGCAAAACATTTTGCTGCAAACCGCGCCTCTTAAAGTGCCCGTGAAGCCGAGCTATGTCAAATTTGCCAAGGGGACCCCCAGCGCGCGTTTTCTGAAATTCTGCAAAGTTGGGACCAGGGAAAACTACTGCAAAAAGAAGGCCAGAAAAGACGCCCTTACGCCACTGCCATCATGTCCTAACTATAATTTCCTTGAAGTGCGAACCTAGCAGAACATTTTGCTGCAAACCGCGCTTCCCAAAGTGCCCGTGAAGCCGAGCTATGTCAAATTTGCCAAGGGGACCCCCAGCGCGCGTTTTCTGAAATTCTGCAAAGTTGGGACCAGAAGAAACTCCTGCAAAGATAAGGCCAAAAAAAACAATTTGGCGCCAATGCCATCATGTTCTAACTAACATTTCCTTAAAATGCCAACCTAGCAGAACATTTTGCTGCAAACTGCGCCTCTTAAAGTGCCCGTGAAGCCGAGCTATGTCAAATTTGCCAAGGGGACCCCCAGCGCGCGTTTTCTGAAATTCTGCAAAGTTGGGACCAGGGAAAACTACTGCAAAAAGAAGGCCAGAAAAAACACCCTGGCGCCAATGCCATCATGTCCTAACTAGAATTTCCTTGAAGTGCCAACCTCGCAAAACATTTTGCTGCAAACCGCGCCTCCCAAAATGCCCGTGAAGCCGAGCTATGTCAAATTTGCCAAGGGGACCCCCAGCGCGCGTTTTCTGAAATTCTGCAAAGTTGGGACCAGGGGAAACTCCTGCAAAAATAAGGCCAGAAAAAACACCCTGGCGCCAATGCCATCATGTCCTAACTAACATTTTCTTCAAGTGTCAACCTAGCAGAACATTTTGCTGCAAACTGCGCCTCCCAAAGTGCCCGTGAAGCCGAGCTATGTCAAATTTGCCAAGGGGACCCCCAGCGCGCGTTTTCTGAAATTCTGCAAAGTTGGGACCAGGGGAAACTCCTGCAAAAAGAAGGCCAGAAAGAAACACCCTGGCGCCAATGCCATCATGTCTGAACTAAGACTTCCTTGAAGTGCTAACCTAGCAAAACATTTTGCTGCAAACCGCGCCTCTTAAAGTGCCCGTGAAGCCGAGCTATGTCAAATTTGCCAAGGGGACCCCCAGCGCGCGTTTTCTGAAATTCTGCAAAGTTGGGACCAGGGAAAACTACTGCAAAAAGAAGGCCAGAAAAAACACCCTGGCGCCAATGCCATCATGTCCTAACTAAAATTTCCTTGAAGTGCCAACCTAGCAGAACATTTTGCTGCAAACCGCGCCTCCCAAAGTTCCCGTGAAGCCGAGCTATGTCAAATTTACCAAGGGGACCCCAGCGCGCGTTTTCTGAAATTCTGCAAAATTGGGACCATGGGAAACTCCTGCAAATAGAAGGCCATAAAAATTACCCTGGCACCAATGCCATCATGTCCTGACTAAAATTTCCTTAAAGTGCCAACCTAGCAGAACATTTTGCTGCAAACCGCACTTCTTAAAGTGCCCGTGAAGCCGAGCTATGTCAAATTTGCCAAGGGAACCCCCAGCGCGCGTTCTCTGAAATTCTGCAAAGTTGGGACCAGGGAAAACTCCTGGAAAAAGAAGGCCAGGAAAAACACCCTGTCGCCAATTCCATCATGTTACAACTAGGATTTCCTTGAAGTGCTTACCCAACAGAACATTTTGTTGCAAACCGCGCCTCAAAAAGTGCCCGTGAAGCCGAGCTATGTCAAATTTGCCAAAGGGACCCCCAGCGCGCGTTTTCTGAAATTCTGCAAAGTTGGGACCAGGGAAAACTCCTGCAAAAAGAAGGCCAGAAAAAAACACGCTGGCGCCAATGCCATCATGTCCTAACTAAGATTTCCTTGAAATGCCAACCTAGCAGAACATTTTGCTGCAAACCGCGCCTCTTAAAGTGCCCGTGAAGCCGAGCTATGTCAAATTTGCCAAGGGGACCCCCAGCGCGCGTTTGCTGAAATTCTGCAAAGCTGGGACCAGGGAAAACTACTGCAAAAAGAAGGCCAGAAAAAACACCCTGGCGCCAATGCCATCATGTCCTAACTGGGATTTCCTTGAAGTGCCAACCAGCACAACATTTTGCTGCAAACCGCGCCTCCCAAAGTGCCCGTGAAGCCGAGCTATGTCAAATTTGCCAAGGGGACCCCCAGCGCGCGTTTTCTGAAATTCTGCAAAGTTGGGACCAGGGGAAACTCCTGCAAAAAGAAGGCCAGAAAGAAACACCCTGGCGCCAATGCCATCATGTCTGAACTAAGACTTCCTTGAAGTGCTAACCTAGCAAAACATTTTGCTGCAAACCGCGCCTCTTAAAGTGCCCGTGAAGCCGAGCTATGTCAAATTTGCCAAGGGGACCCCCAGCGCGCGTTTTCTGAAATTCTGCAAAGTTGGGACCAGGGAAAACTACTGCAAAAAGAAGGCCAGAAAAAACACCCTGGCGCCAATGCCATCATGTCCTAACTAAAATTTCCTTGAAGTGCCAACCTAGCAGAACATTTTGCTGCAAACCGCGCCTCCCAAAGTTCCCGTGAAGCCGAGCTATGTCAAATTTACCAAGGGGACCCCAGCGCGCGTTTTCTGAAATTCTGCAAAATTGGGACCATGGGAAACTCCTGCAAATAGAAGGCCATAAAAATTACCCTGGCACCAATGCCATCATGTCCTGACTAAAATTTCCTTAAAGTGCCAACCTAGCAGAACATTTTGCTGCAAACCGCACTTCTTAAAGTGCCCGTGAAGCCGAGCTATGTCAAATTTGCCAAGGGAACCCCCAGCGCGCGTTCTCTGAAATTCTGCAAAGTTGGGACCAGGGAAAACTCCTGGAAAAAGAAGGCCAGGAAAAACACCCTGTCGCCAATTCCATCATGTTACAACTAGGATTTCCTTGAAGTGCTTACCCAACAGAACATTTTGTTGCAAACCGCGCCTCAAAAAGTGCCCGTGAAGCCGAGCTATGTCAAATTTGCCAAAGGGACCCCCAGCGCGCGTTTTCTGAAATTCTGCAAAGTTGGGACCAGGGAAAACTCCTGCAAAAAGAAGGCCAGAAAAAAACACGCTGGCGCCAATGCCATCATGTCCTAACTAAGATTTCCTTGAAATGCCAACCTAGCAGAACATTTTGCTGCAAACCGCGCCTCTTAAAGTGCCCGTGAAGCCGAGCTATGTCAAATTTGCCAAGGGGACCCCCAGCGCGCGTTTGCTGAAATTCTGCAAAGCTGGGACCAGGGAAAACTACTGCAAAAAGAAGGCCAGAAAAAACACCCTGGCGCCAATGCCATCATGTCCTAACTGGGATTTCCTTGAAGTGCCAACCAGCACAACATTTTGCTGCAAACCGCGCCTCCCAAAGTGCCCGTGAAGCCGAGCTATGTCAAATTTGCCAAGGGGACCCCCAGCGCGCGTTTTCTGAAATTCTGCAAAGTTGGGACCAGGGAAAACTACTGCAAAAAGTAGGCCAGAAAAAACACCCTGGCGCCAATGCCATCATGTCCTAACTAAAATTTCCTTGAAGTGCCAACCTAGCAGAACATTTTGCTGCAAACCGCGCCTCCCAAAGTTCCCGTGAAGCCGAGCTATGTCAAATTTACCAAGGGGACCCCAGCGCGCGTTTTCTGAAATTCTGCAAAATTGGGACCATGGGAAACTCCTGCAAATAGAAGGCCATAAAAATTACCCTGGCACCAATGCCATCATGTCCTGACTAAAATTTCTTTAAAGTGCCAACCTAGCAGAACATTTTGCTGCAAACCGCACTTCTTAAAGTGCCCGTGAAGCCGAGCTATGTCAAATTTGCCAAGGGAACCCCCAGCGCGCGTTCTCTGAAATTCTGCAAAGTTGGGACCAGGGAAAACTCCTGGAAAAAGAAGGCCAGGAAAAACACCCTGTCGCCAATTCCATCATGTTACAACTACGATTTCCTTGAAGTGCTTACCCAACAGAACATTTTGTTGCAAACCGCGCCTCAAAAAGTGCCCGTGAAGCCGAGCTATGTCAAATTTGCCAAAGGGACCCCCAGCGCGCGTTTTCTGAAATTCTGCAAAGTTGGGACCAGGGAAAACTCCTGCAAAAAGAAGGCCAGAAAAAAACACGCTGGCGCCAATGCCATCATGTCTTAACTAAGATTTCCTTGAAATGCCAACCTAGCAGAACATTTTGCTGCAAACCGCGCCTCTTAAAGTGCCCGTGAAGCCGAGCTATGTCAAATTTTCCAAGGGGACCCCCAGCGCGCGTTTTCTGAAATTCTGCAAAGTTGGGACCATGGAAAACTCCTGCAAAAAGAAGGCCAGAAAAAGCACCCTAGCGCCAATGCCATCACGTCCTTATTAAGATTTTCTTAAAGTGCCAACCTAGCAGAACATTTTGCTGCAAACCGCGCCTAACAAACTGCCCGTGAAGCCGAGCTATGTCAAATTGGCCAAGGGGACCCCCAGCGCGCGTTTTCTGAAATTCTGCAAAGTTGGGACCAGGGGTAACTCCTGCAAAAAGAAGGCCAGAAAAAAACACCCTGGCGCCAATGCCATCATGTCCTAACTAGGATTTTCTTGAAGTGCCAACCTAGCAAAACATTTTGCTGCAAACCGCGCCTCTTAAAGTGCTCGTGAAGCCGAGCTATGTCAAATTTTCCAAGGGGACCCCCAGCGCGCGTTTTCTGAAATTCTGCAAATTTGGGACCAGGGAAAACTACTGCAAAAATAAGGCCAGAAAAAACACCCTGGCGCCAATGCCATCATGTCGTAACAAGGATTTCCTAAAAGTGCCAACCTAGCATAACATTTTGCTGCAAACCGCGCCTCCCAAAGTGCCCGTGAAGCCAAACTATGTCAAATTTTCCAAGGGGACCCCCAGCGCGCGTTTTCTGAAATTCTGCAAAGTTGGGACAAGGGGAAACTCCTGCAAAAAGAAGGCAAGAAAAAACACCCTGGCGCCAATGCCATCATGTTCTAATTAGGATTTCCTTGAAGTGCCAACCTAGCAGAGCATTTTGCTGCAAACCGCGCCTCTTAAAGTGCCCGTGATACCGAGCTATGTCAAATTTGCCAAGGGGACCCCCAGCGCGCGTTTCTGAAATTTTACAAAGTTGGGACCAGGGAAAACTCCTGCAAAAAGAAGGCCAGAAAAAACACCCTGGTGCCAATGCCATCGTGTCCTAACCAGGATTTCCTGAAAGTGCTATCCTAGCAGAACATTTTGCTGCAAACCGCGCCTCCCAAAGTGCGCGTGAAGCCGAGCTATGTCAAATTTGCCAAAGGGACCCCAGCGCGCGTTTTCTGAAATTCTGCAAAGTTGGGACCAGGGGAAACTACTGCAAAAAGAAGGCCATAAAAAACACCCTCGCGCCAATGCCATCATGTCCTAACTACAATTTCCTCAAAGTGCCAACCTAGCAGAACATTTTGGTGCAAACCGCGCGTCCCAAAGTGCCCGTGAAGCCGAGCTATGTCAAATTTGCCAAGGGGACCCCCAGCGCGCGTTTTCCGAAATTCTGCAATGTTGGGACCAGGGAAAACTCCTGCAAAACGAAGGCCAGAGAAAACACCCTGGCGCCAATGCCATCATGTTCTAACTAAAATTTCCTTTAAGTGCCAACCTAGCAGAACATTTTGCTGCAAACCGCGCCTCTTAAAGTGCCCGTGAAGCCGAGCTATGTCAAATTTGCCACGGGAACCCCCAGCGCGCGTTTTCTGAAATTCTGCAAAGTTGGGACAAGGGGAAACTCCTGCAAAAAGAAGGCAAGAAAAAACACCCTGGCGCCAATGCCATCATGTTCTAATTAGGATTTCCTTGAAGTGCCAGCCTAGCAGAGCATTTTGCTGCAAACCGCGCCTCTTAAAGTGCCCGTGATACCGAGCTATGTCAAATTTGCCAAGGGGACCCCCAGCGCGCGTTTCTGAAATTTTACAAAGTTGGGACCAGGGAAAACTCCTGCAAAAAGAAGGCCAGAAAAAACACCCTGGTGCCAATGCCATCCCCTTACTAGGATTTCCTTGAAGTGCCAACCTAGCAAAACATTTTGCTGCAAACCGCGCCTCTTGAAGTGCCCGTGAAGCCGAGCTATGTCAAATTTGCCAGAGGGACCCCCAGCGCGCGTTTTCTAAAATTCTGCAAAGTTGGGACCAGGGAAAACTCCTGCAAAAAGAAGGCCAAAAAAACACCCTGGTGCCAATGCTATCATGTCCTAACTAAGATTTCCTTCAAGGACCAACCTAGCAGAACATTTTGCTGCAAACCGCGCCTCCCAAAGTGCCCGTGAAGCCGAGCTATGTCAAATTTGCCAAGGGGACCCCCAGCGCGCGTTTTCTGAAATTATGCAAAGTTGGGACCAGGTGAAACTCCTGCAAAAAGAAGGCCAGAAAAAAACACCCTGGCGCCAATGCCATCCCCTTACTAGGATGTCCTTGAAGTGCCAACCTAGCAAAACATTTTGCTGCAAACCGCGCCTCTTGAAGTGCCCGTGAAGCCGAGCTATGTCAAATTTGCCAAGGGGACCCCCAGCGCGCGTTTTCTGAAATTCTGCAAAGTTGGGACCAGGGAAAACTACTGCAAAAAGAAGGCCAGAAAAAACACCCTGGCGCATATTTCATCATGTCGTGACTAAAATTTTCTTAAAGTGCCAACCTAGCAGAACATTTTGCTGCAAACCGCGCCTCTTAAAGTGCCCGTGAAACCGAGCTATGTCAAATTTGCCAAGGGGACCCCCAGCGCGCGTTTTCTGAAATTCTGCAAAGTTGGGACCAGGGGAAACTCCTGCAAAAAGAAGGCCAGAAAAAAACACCCTGGCGCCAATGCCATCCCCTTACTAGGATTTCCTTGAAATGCCAACCTAGCAAAACATTTTGCTGCAAACCGCGCCTCTTGAAGTGCCCGTGAAGCCGAGCTATGTCAAATTTCCCAAGGGGACCCCCAGCGCGCGTTTTCTGAAATTCTGCAAAGTTGGGACCAGGGAAAACTATTGCAAAAAGAAGGCCAGAAAAAACACCCTGGCGCCAATGCCATCATGTTATAACTAGGATTTCCTTGAAGAGCCAACCTAGCAAAACATTTTGCTGCAAACCGCGCCTCCCAAAGTGCCCGTGAAGCCGAGCTATGTCAATTTTGCCAAAGGGACCCCAGCGCGCGTTTTCTGAAATTCTGCAAAGTTGGGACCAGGGGAAACTACTGCAAAAAGAAGGCCATAAAAAACACCCTGGCGCCAATGCCATCATGTCCTAACTACAATTTCCTCAAAGTGCCAACCTAGCAGAACATTTTGCTGCAAACCGCGCCTCCCAAAGTGCCCGTGAAGCCGAGCTATGTCAAATTTGCCAAGGGGACCCCCAGCGCGCGTTTTCCGAAATTCTGCAATGTTGGGACCAGGGAAAACTCCTGCAAAACGAAGGCCAGAGAAAACACCCTGGCACCAATGCCATCATGTTCTAACTAAAATTTCCTTCAAGTGCCAACCTAGCAGAGCATTTTGCTGCAAACCGCGCCTTTTAAAGTGCCCGTGAAGCCCAGCTATGTCAAATTTGCCAAGGGAACGCCCAGCGCGCGTTTTCTGAAATTCTGGAAAGTTGGGACCAGGGGAAACTCCTGCAAAAAGAAGGCCAGAAAAAACACCCCCGCGCCAATGCCATCATGTTCTAACTAGGATTTCCTTGAAGTGCCAACATAGCAGAACATTTTGCTGCAAACCGCGCCTCCCAAAGTGCCCGTGAAGCCGAGCTATGTCAAATTTGTCAAGGGGACCCCCAGCGCGCGTTTTCTGAAATTATGCAAAGTTGGGACCAGGGGAAACTCCTGCAAAAAGAAGGCCAGAAAAAACACCCTGGCGCCAATGCCATCATGTCCTAACTAGAATTTCCTTAAAGTGCCAACCTAGCAAAAGATTTTGCTGCAAACCGCGCCTCTTAAAGTGCCCGTGAAGCCGAGCTATGTCAAATTTGCCAAGGGGACCCCCAGCGCGCGTTTTCTGAAATTCTGCAAAGTTGGGACCAGGGAAAACTACTGCAAAAAGAAGGCCAGAAAAAACACCCTGGCGCCAATGCCATCATGTCCTAACTACGATTTCCTCGAAGTGCCAAGCTAGCAGAACATTTTGCTTCAAACTGCGCCTCCCAAAGTGCACGTGAAGCCGAGCTATGTCAAATTTGCCAAGGGGACCCCCAGCGCGCGTTTTCTAAAATTCTGCAAAGTTAGGACCAGGGGAAACTCCTGCAAAAAGAAGGCCGGAAACAACACCCTGGCGCCAATGCCATCATGTCCTAACTAAAGTTTCCTTAAAGTGCCAACCTAGCAAAACATTTTGCTGCAAACCGCGCCTCTTAAAGTGCCCGTGAAGCCGAGCTATGTCAAATTTGCCAAGGGGACCCCCAGCGCGCGTTTTCTAAAATTCTGCAAAGTTGGGACCAGGGAAAACTCCTACAAAAAGAAGGCCAGAAAAAACACCCTGGCGCCAATGCCATCATGTTGTAACTAGGATTTCTTTCAAGTGCCAACCTAGCAGAACACTTTGCTGCAAACCGCGCCTCCCAAATTGCCCGTGAAGCCGAGCTATGTCAAATTTGCCAAGGGGACCCCCAGCGCGCGTTTTCTGAAATTCTGCAAAGTTGGGACCAGGGGAAACTCCTGCAAAAAGAAGGCCAGAAAAAACACCCTGGCGCCAATTCCATCATAACCTAACTAGAACTTCCTTGAAGTGCCAACCAAGCAGAACATTTTGCTGCAAATCACGCCTCTTAAAGTGCCCGTGAAGCCGAGCTATGTCAAATTTGCCAAGGAGACCCCCAGCGCGCGTTTTCTGAAATTCTGCAAAGTTGGGACCAGGGAAAACTACTGCAAAAAGAAGGCCACAAAAAACACCCTGGCGCCAATGCCATCATGTCCTAACTAGGATTTCTTTGAAGTGCCAATCTAGCAAAACATTTTGCTGCAAACCGCGCCTCTTAAAGTGCCCGTGAAGCCGAGCTGTGTGAAATTTGCCAAGGGGACCCCCAGCGCGCGTTTTCTGAAATTCTGCAAAGTTGGGACCAGGGGAAACTCCTGCAAAAAGAAGGCCAAAAAAACACCCTGGCGCCAATGCCATCATGTCCTAACTAGCATTTCGTTGAAGTGCCAACCTAGCAAAACGTTTTGCTGCAAACCACGCCTCTTGAAGTGCCCGTGAAGCCGAGCTATCTCAAATTTGCCAAGGGGACCCCCATCGCGCGTTTTCTGAAATTCTGCAAAGTTGGGACCAGGGGAAACTCCTGCAAAAAGAAGGCCAGAAAAAACACCTTGGCGGCAATACCATCATGTGCTATCTAAAATTTCCTTGAAGTGCCAACCTAGCAGAACATTTTGCTGCAAACCGCGCCTCTTAAAGTGCCCGTGAAGCCAAACTATGTCAAATTTGCCAAGGGGACCCCCAGCGCGCGTTTTCTGAAATTCTGCAAAGTTGGGACCAGGGGAAACTCCTGCAAAAACAAGGCCAGAAAAAACACCCTGGCGCCAATGCCATCATGTCTTAACTACAATTTCCTACAAGTGCTAACCTAGCAGAACATTTTGCTGCAAACCGCACCTCCTAAAGTGCCCGTGAAGCCGAGCTATTGGAAATTTGCCAAGGGGACCCCCAGCGCGCGTTTTCTGAAATTCTGCAAAAGTGGGACCAGGGGAAACTCCTGCAAAGAGAAGGCAAAAAAAACACCCTCGCGCCAATGCCATCATATCCTTACTTCAATTTCCTTAAAGTGCCAATCTTGCAGAACATTTTGCTGCAAACCGCGCCTCTTAAAGTGCCCGTGAAGCCGAGCTATGTCAAATTTGCCAAGGGGACCCCCAGCGCGCGTTTTCTGAAATTCTGCAAAGTTGGGACCAGGGGAAAATCCTGGAAAAAGAAGACCAGAAAAAACACCCTGGCGCCAATGCCATCATAACCTAACTACAACTTCCTTGAAGTGCCAACCTAGCAGAACATTTTGCTGCAAATCGCGCCTCTTAAAGTGCCCGTGAAGCCGAGCTATGTCAAATTTGCCAAGGGGACCCCCAGCGCGCGTTTTCTGAAATTTTGCAAAGTTGGGACCAGGGAAAACTACTGCAAAAAGAAGGCCAGAAAAAACACCCTGGCGCCACTGCCATTATGTCCTAACTAGGATTTCCTTGAAGTGCCAACCTAGCAAAACATTTTGCTGCAAACCGCGCCTCTCAAAGTGCCCGTGAAGCCGAGCTATGTCAAATTCGCCAAGGGGACCCCCAGCTCGCGTTTTCTGAAATTCTGCAAAGTTGGGACCAGGAGAAACTTTTGCAAAAAGAAGGCCAGAAAAAAAACCCTGGCGGCAATACCATCATGTGCTATCTAAAATTTCCTTGAAGTGCCAACCCAGCAGAACATTTTGCTGCAAACCGCGCCTCTTAAAGTGCCCGTAAAGCCCAGCTATGTGAAATTTGCCAAGCGGACCCCCAGCGCGCGTTTTCTGAAATTCTGCAAAGTTGGGACCTGGGGAAACTCCTGCAAAAAGAAGGCCAAAAAAAACACCCTGGCGACAATGCCATCATGTCCTAACTAGAATTTCCTTGAAGTGCCAACCTAGCAAAACATTTTGCTGCAAACCGCGCCTCTTAAAGTGCCCGTAAAGCCGAGCTATGTCAAATTTGCCAAGGGGACCCCCAGCGCGCGTTTTCTGAAATTATGCAAAGTTGGGACCAGGGGAAACTCCTGCAAAAAGAAGGCCAGAAAAAAAAACCCTGGCGCCAATGCCATCATGTCCTAACTAGCATTTCGTTGAAGTGCCAACCTAGCAAAACGTTTTGCTGCAAACCGCGCCTCTTAAAGTGCCCGTGAAGCCGAGCTATGTCAAATTTGCCAAGGGGACCCCCAGCGCGCGTTTTCTGAAATTATGCAAAGTTGGGACCAGGGGAAACTCCTGCAAAAAGAAGGCCAGAAAAAAAAACCCTGGCGCCAATGCCATCATGTCCTAACTAGCATTTCGTTGAAGTGCCAACCTAGCAAAACGTTTTGCTGCAAACCGCGTCTCTTAAAGTGCCCGTGAAGCCGAGCTATGTCAAATTTGCCAAGGGGACCCCCATCGCGCGTTTTCTGAAATTCTGCAAAGTTGGGACCAGGGGAAACTCCTGCAAAAAGAAGGCCACAAAAAACACCCTGGCGGCAATACCATCATGTCCTAGCTAAAATTTCCTTGAAGTGCCAACCTAGCAGAACATTTTGCTGCAAACCGCGCCTCTTAAAGTGCCCGTGAAGCCGAGCTATGTCAAATTTGCCAAGGGGACCCCCAGCGCGCGTTTTCTGAAATTCTGCAAAGTTGGGACCAGGGGAAACTCCTGCAAAAACAAGGCCAGAAAAAACACCCTGGCGCCAATGCCATCATGTCCTAACTACGATTTCCTTCAAGTGCCAACCTAGCAGAACATTTTGCCTCAAACCGCACCTCCTAAAGTGCCCGTGAAGCCGAGCTATGTCAAATTTGCCAAGGGGACCCCCATCGCGCGTTTTCTGAAATTCTGCAAAGTTGGGACCTGGGGAAACTCCTGCAAAAAGAAGGCCAAAAAAAACACCCTGGCGCCAACGCCATCACGTCCTAACTTAAATTTCCTTAAAGTGCCAACCTTGCAGAACATTTTGCTGCAAACCGCGCTTCTTAAAGTGCCCGGGAAGCCGAGCTATGTCAAATTTGCCAAGGGGACCCCCAGCGCGCGTTTTCTAAAATTCTGCAAAGTTAGGACCAGGGGAAACTCCTGCAAAAAGAAGGCCAGAAACAACACCCTGGCGCCAATGCCATCATGTCCTAACTAAAGTTTCCTTAAAGTGCCAACCTAGCAAAACCTTTCTGCTGCAAACCGCGCCTCTTAAGGTGCCCGTGAAGCCGAGCTATGTCAAATTTGCCAAGGGGACCCCCAGCGCGCGTTTTCTAAAATTCTGCAAAGTTAGGACCAGGGGAAACTCCTGCAAAAAGAAGGCCAGAAACAACACCCTGGCGCCAATGCCATCATGTCCTAACTAAAGTTTCCTTTAAGTGCCAACCTAGCAAAACCTTTTTGCTGCAAACCGCGCCTCTTAAAGTGCCCGTGAAGCCGAGCTATGTCAAATTTGCCAAGGGGACCCCCAGCGCGCGTTTTCTAAAATTCTGCAAAGTTAGGACCAGGGAAAACTCCTGCAAAAAGAAGGCCAGAAAAAACACCCTGGCGCCAATGCCATCATGTCGTAACTAGAATTTCCTTCAAGTGCCAACCTAGCAGAACACTTTGCTGCAAACCGCGCCTCCCAAATTGCCCGTGAAGCCGAGCTATGTCAAATTTGCCAAGGGGACCCCCAGCGCGCGTTTTCTGAAATTCTGCAAAGTTGGGACCAGGGGAAACTCCTGCAAAAAGAAGGCCAGAAAAAACACCCTGGCGCCAATGCCATCATGTCCTAACTTAAATTTACTTAAAGTGCCAACCTTGCAAAACATTTTGCTGCAAACCGCGCCTATTAAAGTGCCCGTGAAGCCGAGCTATGTCAAATTTGCCAAGGGGACCCCCAGCAAGCGTTTTCTGAAATTCTGCAAAGTTGGGACCAGGGCAAACTTCTGCAAAAAGAAGGCCAAAAAAAACACCCTGGCGCCAATGCCATCATGTCCTAACTAGCATTTCCTTAAAGTGCCAACCTAGCAAAATATTTTGCTGCAAACCGCGCCTCTTAAAGTGCCCGTGAAGCCGAGCTATGTCAAATTTGCCAAGGGGACCCCCATCGCGCGTTTTCTGAAATTCTGCAAAGTTGGGACCAGGGGAAACTCCTGCAAAAAGAAGGCCAGAAAAAACACCCTGGCGTCAATACCATCATGTCCTAACTTGAATTTCCTTAAAGTGCCAACCTAGCAGAACATTTTGCTGCAAACCGCGCCTCTTAAAGTGCCCGTGAACCCGAGCTATGTCAAATTTGCCAAGGGGACCCCCAGCGCGCGTTTTCTGAAATTCTGCAAAGTTGGGACCAGGGGAAACTCCTGCAAAAAGAAGACCAGAAAAAACACCCTGGCGCCAATGCCATCATAACCTAGGTAAGACTTTCTTAAAGTGCCAACCTAGCAGAACATTTTGCTGCAAATCGCGCCTCTTAAAGTGCCCGTGAAGCCGAGCTATGTCAAATTTGCCAAGGGGACCCCCAGCGCGCGTTTTCTGAAATTCTGCAAAGTTGGGACCAGGGAAAACTCCTGCAAAAAGAAGGCCAGAAAAAACACACTGGTGCCAATGCCATCATGTCCTAACTAGCATTTCCCTGAAGTGCCAATCTAGCAGAACATTTTGCTGCAAACCGCGCCTCTCAAAATGCCAGTGAAGCCGAGCTATGTCACATTCGCCAAGGGGACCCCCAGCGCGCGTTTTCTGAAATTCTGCAAAGTTGGGACCAGGGAAAACTGCTGCAAAAAGAAGGCCAGAAAAAACACCCTGGCGCCAATGCCATCATGTCCTAACTAGAATTTCCTTAAAGTGCCAACCTAACAGAACATTTTGCTGCAAACCGCGCCTATTAAAGTGCCCGTGAAGCCGAGCTATGTCAAATTTGCCAAAGGGACCCCCAATGCGCGTTTTCTGAAATTCTGCAAAGTTGGGACCAGGGGAAACTCCTCCAAAAAGAAGGCCATAAAAAACAGCCTGGCGCCAATGCCATCATGTCCTAACTAGATATTCCTTGAAGTGCCAACCTAGCAGAACATTTTGCTGCAAACCGCGCCTCTTAAAGTGCCCGTGAAGCCGTGCTATGTGAAATTTGCCAAGGGGACCCCCAGCGCGCGTTTTCTGAAATTCTGCAAAGTTGGGACCTGGGGAAACTCCTGCAAAAAGAAGGCCAAAAAACACCCTGGCGACAATGCCATCATGTCCTAACTAGCATTTCCTTGAAGTGCCAACCTAGCAAAACATTTTGCTGCATACCGCGCTTCTTAAAGTGCCCGTGAAGCCGAGCTATGTCAAATTTGCCAAGGGGACCCCCATCGCGCGTTTTCTGAAATTCTGCAAAGTTGGGACCAGGGGAAACTCCTGCAAAAAGAAGGCCAGAAAAAACACCCTGACGGCAATACCATCATGTCCTGTCTAAAATGTCCTTGAAGTGCCATCCTAGCAGAACATTTTGCTGCAAACCGCGCCTCTTAAAGTGCCCGTGAAGCCGAGCTATGTCAAATTTGCCAAGGGGACCCCCAGCGCGCGTTTTCTGAAATTCTGCAAAGTTGGGACCAGGGGAAACTCCTGCAAAAAGAAGGCCAGAAAAAACACCCTGGCGCCATTGCCATCATGTCCTAACTACGATTTCCTTCAAGTGCAAACCTAGCAGAACATTTTGCTGCAAACCGCGCCTCTTAAAGTGCCCGTGAAGCCGAGCTATGGCAAATTTGCCAAGGGGACCCCCAGCGCGCGTTTTCTGAAATTCTGCAAAGTTAGGACCAGGGGAAACTCCTGCAAAAAGAAGGCCAAAAAAAACACCCTGGCGCCAATGCCATCTTGTTCTAACTAAAGTTTCCTTAAAGTGCCAACCTAGCAAAACATTTTGCTGCAAACCGCGCCTCTTAAAGTGCCCGTGAAGCCGAGCTATGTCAAATTTGCCAAGGGGACCCGCAGCGCGCGTTTTCTGAAATTCTGCAAAGTTGGGACCAGGGAAAACTACTGCAAAAAGAAGGCCAGAAAAAACACCCTGGCGCCAATGCCATCATGTCCTAACTAGGATTCCCTTGAAGTGCCGGTATAAGAGAACATTTTGCTGGAAACCGCGCCTCTCAAAGTGCCCGTGAAGCCGAGTTATGTCAAATTTGCCAAGGGGACCCCCAGCGCGCGTTTTCTGAAATTCTGCAAAGTTGGGAACAGGGAAAACTCCTGCAAAAAGAAGGCCAGAAAAAACACCCTGGCGCCAATGCCATCATGTCCTAACTAAAATTTCCTTCAAGTGCCAACCTAGCAGAACATTTTGCTGCAAACCGCGCCTCTTAAAGTGGCCGTGAAGCCGAGCTATGTCAAATTTGCCAAGGGGACCCCCAGCGCGCGTTTTCTAAAATTCTGCAAAGTTGGGACCAGGGAAAACTACTGCAAAAAGAAGACCAGAAAAAACACCCTGGCGCCAATGCCATCATGTCCTAGCTAGAATTTCCTTAAAGTGCTAACCTAGCAGAACACTTTGCTGCAAACCGCGCCTCCCAAATTTCCCGTGAAGCCGAGCTATGTCAAATTTGCCAAGGGGACCCCCAGCGCGCGTTTTCTGAAATTCTGCAAAGTTGGGACCAGGGGAAACTCCTGCAAAAAGAAGGCCAGAAAAAACACCCTGGCGCCAATGCCATCATGTCCTAACTAAAATTTCCTTGAAGTGCCAACCTAGCAGAACATTTTGCTGCAAACCGCGCCTCCCAAATTGCCCGTGAAGCCGAGCTATGTCAAATTTTCCAAGGGGACCCCCAGCGCGCGTTTTCTGAAATTCTGCAAAGTTGGGACCAGGGGAAACTCCTGCAAAAAGAAGGCCAGAAAAAACACCCTGGCGCCAATGCCATCATAACCTAACTACGACTTCCTCGACCTGCCAACTTAGCAGAACATTTTGCTGCAAACCGCGCCTCTTAAAGTGCCCGTGAAGCCGAGCTATGTCAAATTTGCCAAGGGGACCCCCAGCGCGCGTTTTCTGAAATTCTGCAAAGTTGGGACCAGGGAAAACTACTGCAAAAAGAAGGCCAGAAAAATTACCCTGGCGCCAATGCCATCATGTCCTAACTAAGATTTCCTTCAAGTGCCAACCTAGCATAATATTTTGCTGCAAACCGCGCCTCCCAAAGTGCCCGTGAAGCCGAGCTATGTCAAATTTGCCAAGGGGACCCCCAGCGCGCGTTTTCTGAAATTCTGCAAAGTTGGGACCAGGGGAAATTCCTGCAAAAAGAAGACCAGAAAAAAACCCTGGCGCCAATGCCATCATGTCCTAACTAGGATTTCCTTGAAGTGCCAACCTAGGAGAATATTTTGCTGCAAACCGCGCCTCTCAAAGTGCCCGTGAAGCCGAGCTATGTCAAATTTGCCAAGGGGACCCCCAGCGCGCGTTTTCTGAAATTCTGGAAAGTTGGGACCAGGGAAAACTCCTGCAAAAAGAAGGCCAGAAAAAACACCCTGGCGCCAATGCCTTTATGTCGTAACTAAAATTTCCTTCAAGTGCCAACCTAGCAGAACATTTTGCTGCAAACCGCGCCTCTTAAAGTGCCCGTGAAGCCGAGCTATGTCAAATTTGCCAAGGGGACCCCCAGCGCGCGTTTTCTAAAATTCTGCAAAGTTGGGACCAGGGAAAACAACTGCAAAAAGAAGACCAAAAAAAACACCCTGGCGCCAATGCCATCATGTCCTAACTAGAATTTCCTTAAAGTGCCAACCTAGCAGAACACTTTGCTGCAAACCGCGCCTCCCAAATTGCCCGTGAAGCCGAGCTATGTCAAATTTGCCAAGGGGACCCCCAGCGCGCGTTTTCTGAAATTCTGCAAAGTTGGGACCAGGGAAAACTACTGCAAAAAGAAGGCCAGGAAAAACACTCTGGCGCCAATGCCATCATGTCCTAACTACAATTTCCTTGAAGTGCCAACCTACCAGAACATTTTGCTGCAAACCGCGCCTCCCAAAGTGCCCGTGAAGCCGAGCTATGTCAAATTTGCCAAGGGGACCCCCAGCGCGCGTTTTCTGAAATTCTGCAAAGTTGGGACCAGGGGAAACTCCTGCAAAAAGATGGCCAGAAAAAACACCCTGGCGCCATTTCCATCATAACCTAACTAGAACTTCCTTGAAGTGCCAAACAAGCAGAACATTTTGCTGCAAATGCGCCTCTTAAAGTGCCCGTGAAGCCGAGCTATGTCAAATTTGCCAAGGAGACCCCCAGCGCGCGTTTTCTGAAATTCTGCAAAGTTGGGACCAGGGAAAACTGCTGCAAAAAGAAGGCCAGAAAAAACACCCTGGCGCCAATGCCATCATAACCTAACTAAAATTTCCTTCAAGTGCCAACCTAGCAGAACCTTTTGCTGCAAATCGCGCCTCTTAAAGTGCCCGTGAAGCCGAGCTATGTCAAATTTGCCAAGGGGACCCCCAGCGCGCGTTTTCTGAAATTCTGCAAAGTTGGGACCAGGGAAAACTACTGCAAAAAGAACGCCAGAAAAAACACCCTGGCGCCAATGCCATCATGTCCTAACTAAAATTTCCTTAAAGTGCCAACCTAACAAAACATTTTGCTGCAAACCGCGCCTCTTAAAGTGCCCGTGAAGCCGAGCTATGTCAAATTCGCCAAGGGGACCCCCAGCGCGCGTTTTCTGAAATTCTGCAAAGTTGGGACAAGGGGAAACTACTGCAAAAAGAAGGCCAGAAAAAACACCCTGGCGCCAATGCCATCATGTCCTAACTAGGATTTCCTTAAAGTGCCAACCTAACAAAACATTTTGCTGCAAACCGCGCCTCTTAAAGTGCCCGTGAAGCCGAGCTATGTGAAATTTTCCAAGGGGACCCCCAGCGCGCGTTTTCTGAAATTCTGCAAAGTTGGGACCAGGGGAAACTCCTGCAAAAAGAAGGCCAGAAAAAACACCCTGGCGCCAATGCCATCATGTCCTAACTAAAATTTCCTTGAAGTGCCAACCTAGCAGAACATTTTGCTGCAAACCGCGCCTCTTAAAGTGCCCGTGACGCCGAGCTATGTCAAATTTGCCAAGGGGACCCCCAGCGCGCGTTTTCTGAAATTCTGCAAAGTTGGGACCAGGGGAAACTCCTGCAAAAAGAAGGCCAGAAAAAACACTGTGGCGGCAATACCATCATGTCCTATCTAAAATTTCCTTGAAGTGCCAACCTAGCAAAACACTTTGCTGCAAACCGCGCCTCTTAAAGTGCCCGTGAAGCCGAGTTATGTCAAATTTGCCAAGGGGACCCCCAGCGCGCGTTTTCTGAAATTCTGCAAAGTTGGGACCAGGGGAAATTCCTGCAAAAAGAAGACCAGAAAAAAACCCTGGCGCCAATGCCATCATGTCCTAACTAGGATTTCCTTAAAGTGCCAACCTAGGAGAACATTTTGCTGCAAACCGCGCCTCTCAAAGTGCCCGTGAAGCCGAGCTATGTCAAATTTGCCAAGGGGACCCCCAGCGCGCGTTTTCTGAAATTCTGCAAAGTTGGGACCAGGCAAAACTCCTGCAAAAAGAAGGCCAGAAAAAACACCCTGGCGCCAATGCCATCATGTCCTAACTAAAATTTCCTTCAAGTGCCAACCTAGCAGAACATTTTGCTGCAAACCGCGCCTCTTAAAGTGCCTGTGAAGCCGAGCCATGTCAAATTTGCCAAGGGGACCCCCAGCGCGCGTTTTCTAAAATTCTGCAAAGTTGGGACCAGGGAAAACAACTGCAAAAAGAAGACCAAAAAAAACACCCTGGCGCCAATGCCATCATGTCCTAACTAGAATTTCCTTAAAGTGCCAACCTAGCAGAACACTTTGCTGCAAACCGCGCCTCCCAAATTGCCCGTGAAGCTGAGCTATGTCAAATTTGCCAAGGGGACCCCCAGCGCGCGTTTTCTGAAATTCTGCAAAGTTGGGACCAGGGAAAACTACTGCAAAAAGAAGGCCAGGAAAAACACCCTGGCGCCAATGCCATCATGTCCTAACTACAATTTCCTTGAAGTGCCAACCTACCAGAACATTTTGCTGCAAACCGCGCCTCCCAAAGTGCCCGTGAAGCCGAGCTATGTCAAATTTGCCAAGGGGACCCCCAGCGCGCGTTTTCTGAAATTCTGCAAAGTTGGGACCAGGGGAAACTCCTGCAAAAAGAAGGCCAGAAAAAACACCCTGGCGCCATTTCCATCATAACTTAACTAGAACTTCCTTGAAGTGCCAAACAAGCAGAACATTTTGCTGCAAATCGCGCCTCTTAAAGTGCCCGTGAAGCCGAGCTATGTCAAATTTGCCAAGGAGACCCCCAGCGCGCGTTTTCTGAAATTCTGCAAAGTTGGGACCAGGGAAAACTGCTGCAAAAAGAAGGCCAGAAAAAACACCCTGGCGCCAATGCCATCATAACTTAACTAGGACTTCCTTGAAGTGCCAACCTAGCAGAACCTTTTGCTGCAAATCGCGCCTCTTAAAGTGCCCGTGAAGCCGAGCTATGTCAAATTTGCCAAGGGGACCCCCAGCGCGCGTTTTCTGAAATTCTGCAAAGTTGGGACCAGGGAAAACTACTGCAAAAAGAACGCCAGAAAAAACACCCTGGCGCCAATGCCATCATGTCCTAACTAAAATTTCCTTGAAGTGCCGACCTAGCAGAACATTTTGCTGCAAACAGCGTCTCTCAAAGTGCCCGTGAAGCCGAGCTATGTCAAATTCGCCAAGGGGACCCCCAGCGCGCGTTTTCTGAAATTCTGCAAAGTTGGGACCAGGGGAAACTACTGCAAAAAGAAGGCCAGAAAAAACACCCTGGCGCCAATGCCATCATATTCTAACAAGGATTACCTTAAAGTGCCAACCTAACAGAACATTTTGCTGCAAACCGCGCCTCTTAAAGTGCCCGTGAAGCCGAGCTATGTGAAATTTTCCAAGGGGACCCCCAGCGCGCGTTTTCTGAAATTCTGCAAAGTTGGGACCAGGGGAAACTCCTGCAAAAAGAAGGCCAGAAAAAACACTGTGGCGGCAATACCATCATGTCCTATCTAAAATTTCCTTGAAGTGCCAACCTAGCAAAACACTTTGCTGCAAACCGCGCCTCTTAAAGTGCCCGTGAAGCCGAGCTATGTCAAATTTGCCAAGGGGACCCCCAGCGCGCGTTTTCTGAAATTCTGCAAAGTTGGGACCAGGGAAAACTACTGCAAAAAGAAGGCCAGAAAAAACACCCTGGCGCCAATGCCATCATGTCCTAACTAGGATTTCCTTGAAGTGCCAGTATAAGAGAACATTTTGCTGCAAACCGCGCCTCTCAAAGTGCCCGTGAAGCCGAGTTATGTCAAATTTGCCAAGGGGACCCCCAGCGCGCGTTTTCTGAAATTCTGCAAAGTTGGGACCAGGGAAAACTCCTGCAAAAAGAAGGCCAGAAAAAACACCCTGGCGCCAATGCCATCATGTCGTAACTACAATTTCCTTCAAGTGCCAACCTAGCAGAACATTTTGCTGCAAACCCCGCCTCTTAAAGTGGCCGTGAAGCCGAGCTATGTCAAATTTGCCAAGGGGACCCCCAGCGCGCGTTTTCTAAAATTCTGCAAAGTTGGGACCAGGGAAAACTACTGCAAAAAGAAGACCAGAAAAAACACCCTGGCGCCAATGCCATCATGTCTTAACTAAGATTTCCTAAAAGTGCCAACCTAGCATAACATTTTGCTGCAAACCGCGCCTCCCAAAGTGCCCGTGAAGCCAAGCTATGTCAAATTTGCCAAGGGGACCCCCAGCGCGCGTTTTCTGAAATTCTGCAAAGTTGGGACCAGGGGAAATTCCTGCAAAAAGAAGACCAGAAAAAAACCCTGGCGCCAATGCCATCATGTCCTAACTAGGATTTCCTTGAAGTGCCAACCTAGGAGAACATTTTGCTGCAAACCGCGCCTCTCAAAGTGCCCGTGAAGCCGAGCTATGTCAAATTTGCCAAGGGGACCCCCAGCGCGCGTTTTCTGAAATTCTGCAAAGTTGGGACCAGGGAAAACTCCTGCAAAAAGAAGGCCAGAAAAGACACCCTGGCGCCAATGCCATCATGTTCTAACTAGGATTTCCTTCAAGTGCCAACCTAGCAGAACATTTTGCTGCAAACCGCGCCTCTTAAAGTGCCCGTGAAGCCGAGCTATGTCAAATTTGCCAAGGGGACCCCCCGCGCGCGTTTTCTAAAATTCTGCAAAGTTGGGACCAGGGAAAACAACTGCAAAAAGAAGACCAAAAAAAAAACCCTGGCGCCAATGCCATCATGTCCTAACTAGAATTTCCTTAAAGTGCCAACCTAGCAGAACACTTTGCTGCAAACCGCGCCTCCCAAATTGCCCGTGAAGCCGAGCTATGTCAAATTTGCCAAGGGGACCCCCAGCGCGCGTTTTCTGAAATTCTGCAAAGTTGGGACCAGGGAAAACTACTGCAAAAAGAAGGCCAGAAAAAACACCCTGGCGCCAATGCCATCATGTCTTAACTACAATTTCCTTGAAGTGCCAACCTACCAAAACATTTTGCTGCAAACCGCGCCTCTTAAAGTGCCCGTGAAGCCGAGCCATGTCAAATTTGCCAAGGGGACCCCCAGCGCGCGTTTTCTGAAATTCTGCAAAGTTGGGACCAGGGGAAACTCCTGCAAAAAGAAGGCCAGAAAAAACACCCTAGCGCCAATGCCATCATGTCCTAACTTAAATTTCCTTAAAGTGTCAACCTAACAGAACATTTTGCTGCAAACCGCGCCTCTTAAAGTGCCCGTGAAGCCGAGCTATGTCAAATTTTCCAAGGGGACCCCCAGCGCGTTTTCTGAAATTCTGCAAAGTTGAGACCAGGGGAAACTCCTGCAAAAAGAAGGCCAAAAAAGCACCCTGGCGCCAATGCTATCATGTCTTAACTAGCATTTCCTTGAAGTGCCAACATAGCAAAACATTTTGCTGCAAATCGCGCCTCTTAAAGTGCCCGTGAAGCCGAGCTATGTCAAATTTGCCAAGGGGACCCCCATCGCGCGTTTTCTGAAATTCTGCAAAGTTGGGACCAGGGGAAACTCCTGCAAAAAGAAGGCCAGAAAAAACACTCTGGCGGCAATACCATCATGTGCTATCTAAAATTTCCTTGAAGTGCCAACCTAGCAGAACATTTTGCTGCAAACCGCGCCTCTTAAAGTGCCCGTGAAGCTGAGCTATGTGAAATTTGCCAAGCGGACCCCCAGCGCGCGTTTTCTGAAATTCTGCAAAGTTGGGACCAGGGGAAACTCCTGCAAAAAGAAGGCCAAAAAAAACACCCTGGCGACAATGCCATCATGTCCTAACTAGCATTTCCTTAAAGTGCCAACCTAGCAAAACATTTTGCTGCAAACCGCGCCTCTTAAAGTGCCCGTGAAGCCGAGCTATGTCAAATTTGCCAAGGGGACCCCCATCGCGCGTTTTCCGAAATTCTGCAAAGTTGGGACCAGGGGAAACTCCTGCAAAAAGAAGGCCAGAAAAAACACTCTGGCGGCAATACCATCATGTCCTAACTACAATTTCCTTTAAGTGCCAACCTAGCAGAACATTTTGCTGCAAACCGCGTCTCTTAAAGTGCCAGTGAAGCCAAACTATGTCAAATTTGCCAAGGGGACCCCCAGCGCGCGTTTTCTAAAATTCTGCAAAGTTAGGACCAGGGGAAACTCCTGCAAAAAGAAGGCCAGAAACAACACCCTGGCGCCAATGCCATCATGTCCTAACTAAAGTTTCCTTAAAGTGCCAACCTAGCAAAACCTTTTTGCTGCAAACCGCGCCTCTTAAAGTGCCCGTGAAGCCGAGCTATGTCAAATTTGCCAAGGGGACCCCCAGCGCGCGTTTTCTAAAATTCTGCAAAGTTAGGACCAGGGAAAACTCCTGCAAAAAGAAGGCCAGAAAAAACACCCTGTCGCCAATGCCATCATGTCGTAACTAGAATTTCCTTCAAGTGCCAACCTAGCAGAACACTTTGCTGCAAACCGCGCCTCCCAAATTGCCCGTGAAGCCGAGCTATGTCAAATTTGCCAAGGGGACCCCCACCGCGCGTTTTCTGAAATTCTGCAAAGTTGGGACCAGGGGAAACTCCTGCAAAAAGAAGGCCAGAAAAAACACCCTGGCGCCAATTCCATCATAACCTAACTAGAACTTCCTTGAAGTGCCAACCAAGCAGAACATTTTGCTGCAAATCACGCCTCTTAAAGTGCCCGTGAAGCCGAGCTATGTCAAATTTGCCAAGGAGACCCCCAGCGCGCGTTTTCTGAAATTCTGCAAAGTTGGGACCAGGGAAAACTACTGCAAAAATAAGGCCACAAAAAACACCCTGGCGCCAATGCCATCATGTCCTAACTACGATTTCCTTAAAGTGCCATCCTAGCAGAACATTTTGCTGCAAACCGCGCCTCTCAAAGTGCCCGTGAAGCCGAGCTATGTCAAATTTGCCAAGGGGACCCCCAGCGCGCGTTTTCTGAAATTCTGTAAAGTTGGGACCAGGGGAAACTCTTTCAAAAAGAAGGCCAGAAAAAACACCCTGGCGCCAATGCCATCATGTCGTAACTAGAATTTCCTTGAAGTGCCAACGTAGCAAAACATTTTGCTGGAAACCGCGCCTCTTAAAGTGCCCGTGAAGCCGAGCTGTGTGAAATTTGCCAAGGGGACCCCCAGCGCGCGTTTTCTGAAATTCTGCAAAGTTGGGACCAGGGGAAACTCCTGCAAATAGAAAGCCAGAAAAAACACCCTGGCGCCAACGCCATCATGTCCTAACTAAGATTTCCTTGAAGTGCAAACCTAGCAGAACATTTTGCTGCAAACCGCGCCTCTTAAAGTGCCCGTGAAGCCGAGCTATGTCAAATTTGCCAAGGGGACCCCCAGCGCGCGTTTTCTGAAATTCTGCAAACTTGGGACCAGGGGAAACTCCTGGAAAAAGAAGGCCAGAAAAAACACCCTGGCGCCAATGCCATCATGTCCTAACTAGAATTTCCTTAAAGTGCCAACCTTGCACAACATTTTGCGGCAATCCGCGCCTATTAAAGTGGCCGTGAAGCCGAGCTATGTCAAATTTGCCAAGGGGACCCCCAGCGCGCGTTTTCTGAAATTCTGCAAAGTTGGGACCAGGGAAAACTACTGCAAAAAGAAGACCAGAAAAAACACCCTGGCGCCAATGCCATCATGTCCTAACTAGATTTTCCTTGAAGTGCCAACCGAGCAGAACACTTTGCTGCAAACCGCGCCTCCCAAATTGCCCGTGAAGCCGAGCTATGTCAAATTTGCCAAGGAGACCCCCAGCGCGCGTTTTCTGAAATTCTGCAAAGTTGGGACCAGGGAAAACTACTGCAAAAAGAAGGCCAGAAAAAACACCCTGGCGCCCATGCCATCATGTCCTAACTACAATTTCCTTGAAGTGCCAACCCACCAGAACATTTTGCTGAAACCGCGCCTCCCAAAGTGCCCGTGAAGCCGAGCTATGTCAAATTTGCCAAGGAAACCCCCAGCGCGCGTTTTCTGAAATTCTGCAAAGTTGGGACCAGGTGAAACTCTTGGAAAAAGAAGTCCAGAAAAACTACCCTGGCGCCAATGCCATCATGTCCTAACTAGAATATCCTTAAAGTGCCAGCCTAGCAGAACATTTTGCTGCAAACCGCGCCTCTTAAAGTGCCCGTGAAGCCGAGCTATGTCAAATTTGCCAAGGGGACCCCCAGCGCGCGTTTTCTGAAATTCTGCAAAGTTGGGACCAGGGGAAACTCCTGCAAAAAGAAGGCCAGAAAAAACACCCTGGCGCCAATGCCATCATGTCGTAACTACGATTTCCTTCAAGTGCTAACCTAGCAGAACATTTTGCTGCAAACCGCACCTCCGAAAGTGCCCGTGAAGCCGAGCTATTGGAAATTTGCCAAGGGGACCCCCAGCGCGCGTTTTCTGAAATTCTGCAAAGTTGGGACCAGGGGAAACTCCTGCAAAGAGAAGGCCAGAAAAAGCACGCTGGCGCCAATGCCATCATGTCGTAACTTCAATTTCCTTAAAGTGGCAACCCTGCAGAACATTTTGCTGCAAACCGCGCCTCTTAAACTGCCCGTGAAGCCGAGCTATGTCAAATTTGCCAAGGGGACCCCCAGCGCGCGTTTTCTGAAATTCTGCAAAGTTGGGACCTGGGGAAACTCCTGCAAAAAGAAGACCAGAAAAAACACCCTGGCGCCAATGCCATCATAACCTTACTAGGACTTCCTTGAAGTGCCAACCTAGCAGAACATTTTGCTGCAAACCGCGCCTCTCAAAATGCCCGTGAAGCCGAGCTATGTCACATTCGCCAAGGGGACCCCCAGCGCGCGTTTTCTGAAATTCTGCAAAGTTGGGACCAGGGGAAACTCCTGCAAAAAGAAGGCCAGAAAAAACACCCTGGCGCCAATGCCATCATGTCTTAACTAGAATTTCCTTAAAGTGCCAACCTAACACAACATTTTGCTGCAAACCGCGCCTCTTAAAGTGCCCGTGAAGCCGAGGTATGTGAAATTTTCCAAGGGAACCCCCAGCGCGCGTTTTCTGAAATTCTGCAAAGTTGGGACCAGGGGAAACTCCTGCAAAAAGAAGGCCAAAAAAAACACCCTGGCGCCAATGCCATCATGTCCTAACTAGCATTTCCTTGAAGTGCCAACCTACCAAAACATTTAGCTGCAAACCGCGCCTCTTAAAGTGCCCGTAAAGCTGAGCTATGTCAAATTTGCCAAAGGGACCCCCAATGCGCGTTTTCTGAAATTCTGCAAAGTTGGGACCAGGAGAAACTCCTCCAAAAAGAAGGCCACAAAAAACACCCTGGCGCCAATGCCATCATGTCCTAACTAGATATTCCTTGAAGTGCCAACCTAGCAGAACATTTTGCTGCAAACCGCGCCTCTTAAAGTGCCCGTGAAGCCGAGCTATGTGAAATTTGCCAAGGGGACCCCCAGCGCGCGTTTTCTGAAATTCTGCAAAGTTGGGACCTGGGGAAACTCCTGCAAAAAGAAGGCCAAAAAAAACACCCTGACGACAATGCCATCATGTCTTAACTAGCATTTCCTTGAAGTGCCAACCTAGCAAAACATTTTGCTGCAAACCGCGCCTCTTAAAGTGCCCGTGAAGCCGAGCTATGTCAAATTTGCCAAGGGGACCCCCATCGCGCGTTTTCTGAAATTCTGCAAAGTTGGGACCAGGGGAAACTCCTGCAAAAAGAAGGCCAGAAAAAACACTCTGGCGGCAATAGCATCATGTCCTAACTAAAGTTTCCTTCAATTGCCAACCTAGCAGAACATTTTGCTGCAAACCGCGTCTCTTAAAGTGCCCGTGAAGCCGAGCTATGTCAAATTTGCCAAGGGGACCCCCAGCGCGCGTTTTCTGAAATTCTGCAAAGTTGGGACCAGGGGAAACTCCTGCAAAAAGAAGGCCAGAAAAAACACCCTGGCGCCAATGCCATCATGTCCTAACTACAATTTCCTTCAAGTGCGAACCTAGCAGAACATTTTGTTGCAAACCGCACCTCCTAAAGTGCCCGTGAAGCCGAGCTATTGGAAATTTGCCAAGGGGACCCCCAGCGCGCGTTTTCTGAAATTCTGCAAAGTTGGGACCAGGGGAAACTCCTGCAAAGAGAAGGCCAGAAAAAACACCCTGGCGCCAATGCCATCATGTCCTCACTTAAATTTCCTCAAAGTGCCAACCTTGCAGAAGATTTTGCTGCAAATTGCGCCTCTTAAAGTGCCCGTGAAGCCGAGCTATGTCAAATTTGCCAAGGAGGCCCCCAGCGCGCGTTTTCTCAAATTCTGCAAAGTTAGGACCAGGGGAAACTCCTGCAAAAAGAAGGCCAGAAAAAACACCCTGGCGCCAATGCCATCATAACCTAACTAGGACTTTCTTGAAGTGCCAACCTAGCAGAACATTTTGCTGCAAATCGCGCCTCTTAAAGTGCCCGTGAAGCCGAGCTATGACAAATTTGCCAAGGGGACCCCCAGCGCGCGTTTTCTGAAATTCTGCAAAGTTGGGACCAGGGAAAACTACTGCAAAAAGAAGGCCAGAAAAAACACCCTGGCGCCAATGCCATCATGTCCTAACTAGGATTTCCTTGAAGTGCCGACCTAGCAGAACATTTTGCTGCAAACAGCGCCTCTCAAAGTGCCCGTGAAGCCGAGCTATGTCAAATTCGCCAAGGGGACCCCCAGCGCGCGTTTTCTGAAATTCTGCAAAGTTGGGACCAGGGGAAACTCCTGCAAAAAGAAGGCCAGAAAAAACACCCTGGCGCCAATGCCATCATGTCCTAATTAGTACTTCCTTAAAGTGTCAACCTAACAGAACATTTTGCTGCAAACCGGGCCTCTTAAAGTGCCCGTGAAGCCGAGCTATGTGAAATTTGCCAAGAGGACCCCCAGCGCGCGTTTTCTGAAATTCTGCAAAGTTGGGACCAGGGGAAACTCCTGCAAAAAGAAGGCCAAAAAAAACACCCTGGCGCCAATGCCATCATGTCTTGACTAAAATTTCCTTGAAGTGCCAACCTAGCAGAACATTTTGCTGCAAACCGCGCCTCTTAAAGTGCCCGTGAAGCCGAGCTATGTCAAATTTGCCAAGGGGACCCCCAGCGCGCGTTTTCTGAAATTCTGCAAAGTTGGGACCAGGGAAAACTACTGCAAAAAGAAGGCCAGAAAAAACACCCTGGCGCCAATGCCATCATGTCCTAACAAGGATTTCCTTAAAGTACCAACCTAGGAGAACCTTTTGCGGCAAACCGCGCCTCTCAAAGTGCCCGAGAAGCCGAGCTATGTAAAATTTGCCAAGGGGACCCCCAGCGCGCGTTTTCTGAAATTCTGCAAAGTTGGGACCAGGGGAAACTCCTGCAAAAAGAAGGCCAGAAAAAACACCCTGTTGCCAATGCCATCATGTGCTAACTAAAATTTTCTTAAAGTACCAACCCAGCAGAACATTTTGCTGCAAACCGCGCCTCTTAAAGTGCCCGTGAAGCCGAGCTATGTCAAATTTGCCAAGGGGACCCCCAGCGCGCGTTTTCTAAAATTCTGCAAAGTTGGGACCAGGGAAAAGTACTGCAAAAAGAAGACCAGAAAAAACCCCCTGGCGCCAATGCCATCATGTCCTAACTTGCATTTCCTTGAAGTGCCGACCTAGCGGAACATTTTGCTGCAAACAGCGCCTCCCAAAGTGCCCGTGAAGCCGAGCTATGTCAAATTCGCCAAGGGGACCCCCAGCGCGCGTTTTCTGAAATTCTGCAAAGTTGGGACCAGGGGAAACTCCCGCAAAAAGAAGGCCAGAAAAAACACCCTGGCGCCAATGCCATCATGTCCTAACTAGTATTTCGTTAAAGTGCCAACCTAACAGAACATTTTGCTGCAAACCGCGCCTCTTAAAGTGCCCGTGAAGCCGAGCTATGTGAAATTTTCCAAGGGGACCCCCAGCGCGCGTTTTCTGAAATTCTGCAAAGTTGGGACCAGGGGAAACTCCTGCAAAAAGAAGGCCAAAAAAAACACTTTGGCGCCAATGCCATCATAACCTAACTAGGCCTTCCTTCACGTGCCAACCTAGCAGAACATTTTGCTGCAAACCGCGCCTCTTAAAGTGCCCGTGAAGCCGAGCTATGTCAAATTTGCCAAGGGGACCCCCAGCGCGCGTTTTCTGAAATTCTGCAAAGTTGGGACCAGGGGAAACTCCTGCAAAAAGAAGGCCAGAAAAAACACCCTGGCGCCAATGCCATCATGTCCTAACTAAAATTTCCTTAAAGTGCTAATTAGCAGAACATTTTGCTGCAAACCGCGCCTCTTAAAGTGCCGTTGAAGCCGAGCTATGTCAAATTTGCCAAGGGGACCCCCAGCGCGCGTTTTCTAAAATTCTGCAAAGTTGGGACCAGGGAAAACTACTGCAAAAAGAAGACCAGAAAAAACACCCTGGCGCCAATGCCATCATGTCGTAACTACAATTTTCTTGAAGTGCCAACCTAGCAGAACACTTTGCTGCAAACCGCGCCTCCCAAATTGCCCGTGAAGCCGAGCTATGTCAAATTTTCCAAGGGGACCCTAGCGCGCGTTTTCTGAAATTCTGCAAAGTTGGGACCAGGGGAAACTCCTGCAAAAAGAAGGCCAGAAAAAACACCCTGGCGCCAATGCCATCATAACCTAACTAGGACTTCCTTGACGTGCCAACCTAGCAGAACATTTTGCTGCAAACCGCGCCTCTTAAAGTGCCCGTGAAGCCGAGCTATGTCAAATTTGCCAAGAGGACCCCCAGCGCGCGTTTTCTGAAATTCTGCAAAGTTGGGACCAGGGAAAACTACTGCAAAAAGAAGGCCAGAAAAAACACCCTGGCGCCAATGCCATCATGTCCTAACTGACATTTCCTTGAAGTGCCATCCTAGGAGAACATTTTGCTGCAAACCGTGCCTCTCAAAGTGCCCGTGAAGCCGAGTTATGTCAAATTAGCCAAGGAGACCCCCAGCGCGCGTTTTCTGAAATTCTGCAAAGTTGGGACCAGGGAAAACTCCTGCAAAAGAAAGGCAAGAAAAAACACCCTGGCGCCAATGCCATCATGTCCTAACTAAAATTTCCTTCAAGTGCCAACCTAGCAGAACAATTTGCTGCAAACCGCGCCTCTTAAAGTGCCCGTGAAGCCGAGCTATGTCAAATTTGCCAAGGGGACCCTCAGCGCGCGTTTTCTAAAATTCTGCAAAGTTGGGACCAGGGAAAACTACTGCAAAAAGAAGACCAGAAAAAACACCCTGGCGCCAATGCCATCATGTCCTAACTAGAATTTCCTTAAAGTGCCAACCTAGCAGAACATTTTGCTGCAAACCACGCCTCCCAAAATGCCCGTGAAGCCGAGCTATGTCAAATTTGCCAAGGGGACCCCCAGCGCGCGTTTTCTGAAATGCTGCAAAGTTGGGACCAGGGGAAACTCCTGCAAAGAGAAGGCCAGAAAAAACACCCTGGCGCCAATGCCATCATGTCCTAACTACAATTTTCTTGAAGTGCCAACCTAGCAAAACATTTTGCTGCAAACCGCGCCTCTCAAAGTGCCCGTGAAGCCGAGCTATGTCAAATTTGCTAAGGGGACCCCCAGCGCGCGTTTTCTGAAATTCTGCAAAGTTGGGACCAGGGAAAACTACTGCAAAAAGAAGGCCAGACAAAACACCCTGGCGCCAATGCCATCATGTCTTAACTACAATTTCCTTGAAGTGGCAACCTACCAGAACATTTTGCTGCAAACCGCGCCTCTCAAAGTGCCCGTGAAGCCGAGCTATGTCAAATTTGCTAAGGGGACCCCCAGCGCGCGTTTTCTGAAATTCTGCAAAGTTGGGACCAGGGGAAACTCCTGCAAAAAAAAAAGGCCAGAAAAAACACCCTGGCGCATATGCCATCACGTCCTAACAAGGATTTCCTTGAATTTCCAACCTAGCAAAACATTTTGCTGCAAACCGCGCATCCCAAAGTGCCCGTGAAGCCGAGCTATGTCAAATTTGCCAAGGGGACCCCAGCGCGCGTTTTCTGAAATTCTGCAAAGTTGGGACCAAGGGAAACTCCTGTAAAAAGAAGGCCAGAAAAAACATCCTGGCGCCAATGCCATCATGTCTTAACTAGGATTTTATTCAAGCGCCAACCTAGCAGAACATTTTGCTGCAAACTGCGCCTCTTAAAATGCCCGTGAAGCCGAGTTATGTCAAATTTGCCAAGGGGACCCCCAGCGCGCGTTTTCTGAAATTCTGCAAAGTTGGGACCAGGAAAAACTATTGCAAAAAGAAGGCCAGAAAAAACACCCTGTCGCCAATGCCATGATCTCCTATTTAGCATTTCCTTCAAGTGCCAACCTAGCAAAACATTTTGCTGGAAACCACGCCTCCCAAAGTGCCCGTGAAGCCGAGCTATGTCAAATTTGCCAAGGGGACCCCCAGCGCGCGTTTTCTGAAATGCTGCAAAGTTGGGACCAGGGGAAACTCCTGCAAAAAGAAGGCCAGAAAAAACACCCCGGCGCCAATGCCATCATGTCCTAACTAAGATTTCCTTAAAGTGCCAACCTAGCAGAACATTTTGCTGCAAACGGCGCCTCCCAAAGTGCCCGTGAAGCCGAGTTATGTCAAATTTGCCAAGGGGACCCCCAGCGCGCGTTTTCTGAAATTCTGCAAAGTTGGGACCAGGGAAAACTACTCAAATTTGCTAAGGGGACCCCCAGCGCGCGTTTTCTGAAATTCTGCAAAGTTGGGACCAGGGAAAACTACTGCAAAAAGAAGGCCAGACAAAACACCCTGGCGCCAATGCCATCATGTCCTAACTACAATTTCCTTAAAGTGCCAACCTAGCAGAACATTTTGCTGCAAACCGCGCCTCTCAAAGTGCCCGTGAAGCCGAGCTATGTCAAATTTGCTAAGGGGACCCCCAGCGCGCGTTTTCTGAAATTCTGCAAAGTTGGGACCAGGGAAAACTACTGCAAAAAGAAGGCCAGACAAAACACCCTGGCGCCAATGCCATCATGTCTTAACTAGGATTTTATTCAAGCGCCAACCTAGCAGAACATTTTGCTGCAAACTGCGCCTCTTAAAGTGCCCGTGAAGCCGAGCTATGTCAAATTTGCCAAGGGGACCCCCAGCGCGCGTTTTCTGAAATTCTGCAAAGTTGGGACCAGGAAAAACTATTGCAAAAAGAAGGCCAGAAAGAACACCCTGTCGCCAATGCCATGATCTCCTATTTAGCATTTCCTTGAAGTGCCAACCTAGCAGAACATTTTGCTGCAAACCACGCCTCCCAAAGTGCCCGTGAAGCCGAGCTATGTCAAATTTGCCAAGGGGACCCCCAGCGCGCGTTTTCTGAAATGCTGCAAATTTGGGACCAGGGGAAACTCCTGCAAAAAGAAGGCCAGAAAAAACACCCTGGCGCCAATGCCATCATGTCCTAACTACAATTTTCTTGAAGTGCAAACCTAGCAGAAAATTTTGCTGCAAACGGCGCCTCTCAAAGTGCCGGTAATGCGGAGCTATGTCAAATTTGCTAAGGGGACCCCCAGCGCGCGTTTTCTAAAATTCTGCAAAGTTGGGACCAGGGAAAACTACTGCAAAAAGAAGGCAAGACAAAACACCCTGGCGCCAATGCCATCATGTCCTAACTACAATTTTCTTGAAGTGCCAACCTAGCAAAACATTTTGCTGCAAACCGCGCCTCTCAAAGTGCCCGTGAAGCCGAGCTATGTCAAATTTGCTAAGGGGACCCCCAGCGCGCGTTTTCTGAAATTCTGCAAAGTTGGGACCAGGGAAAACTACTGCAAAAAGAAGGCCAGACAAAACACCCTGGCGCCAATGCCATCATGTCTTAACTACAATTTCCTTGAAGTGGCAACCTACCAGAACATTTTGCTGCAAACCGCGCCTCTCAAAGTGCCCGTGAAGCCGAGCTATGTCAAATTTGCTAAGGGGACCCCCAGCGCGCGTTTTCTGAAATTCTGCAAAGTTGGGACCAAGGAAAACTCCTGCAAAAAAAAAAGGCCAGAAAAAACACCCTGGCGCATATGCCATCACGTCCTAACAAGGATTTCCTTGAATTTCCAACCTAGCAAAACATTTTGCTGCAAACCGCGCATCCCAAAGTGCCCGTGAAGCCGAGCTATGTCAAATTTGCCAAGGGGACCCCAGCGCGCGTTTTCTGAAATTCTGCAAAGTTGGGACCAAGGGAAACTCCTGTAAAAAGAAGGCCAGAAAAAACATCCTGGCGCCAATGCCATCATGTCTTAACTAGGATTTTATTCAAGCGCCAACCTAGCAGAACATTTTGCTGCAAACTGCGCCTCTTAAAATGCCCGTGAAGCCGAGTTATGTCAAATTTGCCAAGGGGACCCCCAGCGCGCGTTTTCTGAAATTCTGCAAAGTTGGGACCAGGAAAAACTATTGCAAAAAGAAGGCCAGAAAAAACACCCTGTCGCCAATGCCATGATCTCCTATTTAGCATTTCCTTCAAGTGCCAACCTAGCAAAACATTTTGCTGGAAACCACGCCTCCCAAAGTGCCCGTGAAGCCGAGCTATGTCAAATTTGCCAAGGGGACCCCCAGCGCGCGTTTTCTGAAATGCTGCAAAGTTGGGACCAGGGGAAACTCCTGCAAAAAGAAGGCCAGAAAAAACACCCCGGCGCCAATGCCATCATGTCCTAACTAAGATTTCCTTAAAGTGCCAACCTAGCAGAACATTTTGCTGCAAACGGCGCCTCCCAAAGTGCCCGTGAAGCCGAGTTATGTCAAATTTGCCAAGGGGACCCCCAGCGCGCGTTTTCTGAAATTCTGCAAAGTTGGGACCAGGGAAAACTACTCAAATTTGCTAAGGGGACCCCCAGCGCGCGTTTTCTGAAATTCTGCAAAGTTGGGACCAGGGAAAACTACTGCAAAAAGAAGGCCAGACAAAACACCCTGGCGCCAATGCCATCATGTCCTAACTACAATTTCCTTAAAGTGCCAACCTAGCAGAACATTTTGCTGCAAACCGCGCCTCTCAAAGTGCCCGTGAAGCCGAGCTATGTCAAATTTGCTAAGGGGACCCCCAGCGCGCGTTTTCTGAAATTCTGCAAAGTTGGGACCAGGGAAAACTACTGCAAAAAGAAGGCCAGACAAAACACCCTGGCGCCAATGCCATCATGTCTTAACTAGGATTTTATTCAAGCGCCAACCTAGCAGAACATTTTGCTGCAAACTGCGCCTCTTAAAGTGCCCGTGAAGCCGAGCTATGTCAAATTTGCCAAGGGGACCCCCAGCGCGCGTTTTCTGAAATTCTGCAAAGTTGGGACCAGGAAAAACTATTGCAAAAAGAAGGCCAGAAAGAACACCCTGTCGCCAATGCCATGATCTCCTATTTAGCATTTCCTTGAAGTGCCAACCTAGCAGAACATTTTGCTGCAAACCACGCCTCCCAAAGTGCCCGTGAAGCCGAGCTATGTCAAATTTGCCAAGGGGACCCCCAGCGCGCGTTTTCTGAAATGCTGCAAATTTGGGACCAGGGGAAACTCCTGCAAAAAGAAGGCCAGAAAAAACACCCTGGCGCCAATGCCAGCATGTCCTAACTACAATTTTCTTGAAGTGCAAACCTAGCAGAAAATTTTGCTGCAAACGGCGCCTCTCAAAGTGCCGGTAATGCGGAGCTATGTCAAATTTGCTAAGGGGACCCCCAGCGCGCGTTTTCTAAAATTCTGCAAAGTTGGGACCAGGGAAAACTACTGCAAAAAGAAGGCAAGACAAAACACCCTGGCGCCAATGCCATCATGTCCTAACTAGAATTTCCTTAAAGTGCCAACCTAGCAGAACATTTTGCTGCAAACGGCGCCTCCCAAAGTGCCCGTGAAGCCGAGTTATGTCAAATTTGCCAAGGGGACCCCCAGCGCGCGTTTTCTGAAATTCTGCAAAGTTGGGACCAGGGAAAACTACTGCAAAAAGAAGGCCAGAAAAAACACCCTGGCGCCAATGCCATCATGTCCTAACTACAATTTCCTTAAAGTGCCAACCTACCAGAACATTTTGCTGCAAACCGCGCCTCCCAAAGTGCCCGTGAAGCCGAGCTATGTCAAATTTGCCAAGGGGACCCCCAGCGCGCGTTTTCTGAAATTCTGCAAAGTTGGGACCAGGGGGAACTCCTGCAAAAAAAAAGGCCAGAAAAAACACCCTGGCGCATATGCCATCACGTCCTAACTAGGATTTCCTTGAATTGCCAACCTAGCAGAACATTTTGCTGCAAACCGCGCATCCCAAAGTGCCCGTGAAGCCGAGCTATGTCAAATTTGCCAAGGGGACCCCAGCGCGCGTTTTCTGAAATTCTGCAAAGTTGGGACCAGGGGAAACTCCTGCAAAAAGAAGGCCAGAAAAAACATCCTGGCGCCAATGCCATCATGTCTTAACTAGAATTTTATTCAAGCGTGAACCTAGTAGAACATTTTGCTGCAAACCGCGCCTCTTAAAGTGCCCGTGAAGCCGAGCTATGTCAAATTTGCCAAGGAGACCCCCAGCGCGCGTTTTCTGAAATTCTGCAAAGTTGGGACCAGGAAAAACTATTGCAAAAAGAAGGCCAGAAAAAACACCCTGTCGCCAATGCCATGATCTCCTATTTAGCATTTCCTTGAAGTGCCAACCTAGCAGAACATTTTGCTGCAAACCACGCCTCCCAAAGTGCCCGTGAAGCCGAGCTATGTCAAATTTGCCAAGGGGACCCCCAGCGCGCGTTTTCTGAAATGCTGCAAAGTTGGGACCAGGGGAAACTCCTGCAAAAAGAAGGCCAGAAAAAACACCCTGGCGCCAATGCCATCATGTCCTAACTACAATTTTCTTAAAGTGCCAACCTAGCAGAACATTTTGCTGCAAACCGCGCCTCTCAAAGTGCCCGTGAAGCCGAGCTATGTCAAATTTGCTAAGGGGACCCCCAGCGCGCGTTTTCTGAAATTCTGCAAAGTTGGGACCAGGGAAAACTACTGCAAAAAGAAGGCCAGACAAAACACCCTGGCGCCAATGCCATCATGTCCTAACTAAGATTTCCTTAAAGTGCCAACCTAGCAAAACATTTTGCTGCAAACGGCGCCTCCCAAAGTGCCCGTGAAGCCGAGTGATGTCAAATTTGCCAAGGGGACCCCCAGGGCGCGTTTTCTGAAATTCTGCAAAGTTGGGACCAGGGAAAACTACTGCAAAAAGAAGGCAAGAAAAAACACCCTGGCGCCAATGCCATCATGTCCTAACTACAATTTCCTTGAAGTGCCAACCTACCAAAACATTTTGCTGCAAACCGTGCCTCCCAAAGTGCCCGTGAAGCCGAGCTATGTCAAATTTGCCAAGGGGACCCCCAGCGCGCGTTTTCTGAAATTCTGCAAAGTTGGGACCAGGGGAAACTCCCGCAAAAAAAAAGGCCAGAAAAAACACCCTGGCGCCAATGCCATCATGTCCTAACTACAATTTCTTTGAATTGCCAACCTAGCAGAACATTTTGCTGCAAACCGCGCATCCCAAAGTGCCCGTGAAGCCGAGCTATGTCAGATTTGCCAAGGGGACACCAGCGCGCGTTTTCTGAAATTCTGCAAAGTTGGGACCAGGGGAAACTCCTGCAAAAAGAAGGCCAGAAAAAACATCCTGGCGCCAATGCCATCATGTCTTAACTAAGATTTTATTCAAGCGCCAACCTAGCAGAACATTTTGCTGCAAACCGCGCCTCTTAAAGTGCCCGTGAAGCCGAGCTATGTCAAATTTGCCAAGGGGACCCCCAGCGCGCGTTTTCTGAAATTCTGCAAAGTTGGGACCAGGAAAAACTATTGCAAAAAGAAAGCCAGAAAAAACACCCTGTCGCCAATGCCATCATGTCCTAACTACAATTTTCTTGAAGTGCCAACCTAGCAGAACATTTCGCTGCAAACCGCGCCTCTCAAAGTGCCCGTGAAGCCGAGCTATGTCAAATTTGCTAAGGGGACCCCCAGCGCGCGTTTTCTGAAATTCTGCAAAGTTGGGACCAGGGAAAACTACTGCAAATATAAGGCCAGACAAAACACCCTGGCGCCAATGCCATCATGTCCTAACTAGAATTTCCTTTAAGTGCCAACCTAGCAGAACATTTTGCTGCAAACGGCGCCTCCCAAAGTGCCCGTGAAGCCGAGTTATGTCAAATTTGCCAAGGGGACCCCCAGCGCGCGTTTTTTGAAATTCTTCAAAGTTGGGACCAGGGAAAACTACTGCAAAAAGAAGGCCAGAAAAAACACCCTGGCGCTAATGCCATCATGTCCTGACTACGATTTCCTTGTAGTGCCATCCTAGCAAAACATTTTGCTGCAAACCGCGCCTCTTAAAGTGCCCGTGAAGCCGAGCTATGTCAAATTTGCCAAGGGGACCCCCAGCGCGCGTTTTCTGAAATTCTGCAAAGTTGGGACCAGGGGAAACTGCTGCAAAAAGAAGGCCAGAAAAAACACCCTGGCGCCAATGCATCATGTCGTAACTAAGATTTCCTTGAAGTGCCAGCCTAGCAGAAGATTTTGCTGCAAACCGCGCCTCTTAAAGTGCCCGTGAAGCCGAGCTATGTCAAATTTGCCAAGGGGACCCCCAGCGCGCGTTTTCTGAAATTCTGCAAAGTTGGGACCAGGGGAAACTCCTGCAAAAAGAAGGCCAGAAAAAAAATTCCTGGCGCCAATGCCATCATGTCTTAACTAAAATTTCCTTGAAGTGCCATCCTAGCAAAACATTTTGCTGCAAACCGCGCCTCTTAAAGTGCCCGTGAAGCCGAGCTATGTCAAATTTGCCAAGGGGACCCCCAGCGCGCGTTTTCTGAAATTCTGCAAAGTTGGGAACAGGCGAAACTCTTGCAAAAAGAAGGCAAGAAAAAACACCCTGGCTCCAATGACATCATGTCCTAACAACATTTCCTTAAAGTGCCAGCCTAGCAGAACATTTTGCTGCAAACCGCGCCTCTTAAAGTGCCCGTGAAGCCGAGCTATGTCAAATTTGCCAAGGGGACCCCCAGCGCGCGTTTTCTGAAATTCTGCAAAGTTGGGACCAGGGGAAACTCCTGCAAAAAGAAGGCCAGAAAAAACACCCTGCCGGCAATGCCATTATGTCCTAACTAGGATTTACTTAAAGTGCCAACCTAGCAAAACATTTTGCTGCAAACCGCGCCTCCCAAAGTGTCCGTGAAGCCGAGCTATGTCAAATTTGCCAAGGGGACCCCCAGCGCGCGTTTTCTGAAATTCTGCAAAGTTGGGACCAGGGGAAACTCCTGCAAAAAGAAGGCCAAAAAAAACACCCTGGCGCCAATGCCATCATGTCGTAACTAGAATTTCCTTGAAGTGCCAACCTAGCAAAAAATTTTGCTGCAAACCGCGCCTCCCAAAGTGCCCGTGAAGCCGAGCAATGTCAAATTTGCCAAGCGGACCCCCAGCGCGCGTTTTTTGAAATTCTTCAAAGTTGGGACCAGGGAAAACTACTGCAAAAAAAAGGCCAGAAAAAACACCCTGGCGCCAATGCCATCATGTCCTAACTAGGATTTCCTTAAAGTGCCGTCCTAGCAAAACATTTTGCTGCAAACCGCGCCTCTTAAAGTGCCCGTGAAGCCGAGCTATGTCAAATTTGCCAAGGGGACCCCCAGCGCGCGTTTTCTGAAATTCTGCAAAGTTGGGACCAGGGGAAACTACTGCAAAACGAAGGCCAGAAAAAACACCCTGGCGCCAATGCCATCATGTCGTAACTAAAATTTCCTTGAAGTGCAAGCCTAGCAGAACATTTTGCTGCAAACCGCGCCTCTTAAAGTGCCCGTGAAGCCGAGCTATGTCAAATTTGCCAAGGGGACCCCCTGCGCGCGTTTTCTGAAATTCTGCAAAGTTGGGACCAGGGGAAACTCCTGCAAAAAGAAGGCCAAAAAAAACACCCTGGCGCCAATGCCATCATGTCCTAACTAAGATTTCCTTAAAGTGCCATCCTAGCAAAACATTTTGCTGCAAACCGCGCCTCTTAAAGTGCCCGTGAAGCCGAGCTATGTCAAATTTGCCAAGGGGACCCCCAGCGCGCGTTTTCTGAAATTCTGCAAAGTTGGGACCAGGGGAAACTCCTGCAAAAAGAAGGCCAGAAACAACACCCTGGCGCCAATGCCATCATGTCGTAACTAACATTTCCTTAAAGTTCCAGCCTAGCAGAACATTTTGCTGGAAACCGCGCCTCTTAAAGTGCCCGTGAAGCCGAGCTATGTCAAATTTGCCAAGGGGACCCCCAGCGCGCGTTTTCTGAAATTCTGCAAAGTTGGGACCAGGGGAAACTCCTGCAAAAAGAAGGCCAAAAAAAAACACTCTGGCGCCAATGCCATCATGTTTTAACTAGGATTTCCTTGAAGTGCCATCCTAGCAAAACATTTTGCTGCAAACCGCGCCTCTTAAAGTGCCCGTGAAGCCGAGCTATGTCAAATTTGCCAAGGGGACCCCCAGCAAGCGTTTTCTGAAATTCTGCAAAGTTGGGACCAGGGGAAACTCCTGCAAAAAGAAGGCCAGAAAAAACACCCTGGCGCCAATGCCATAATGTCGTAACTAAGATTTTCTTGAAGTGCCAGCCAAGCAGAACATTTTGCTGCAAACCGCGCCTCTTAAAGTGCCCGTGAAGCCGAGCTATGTCAAATTTGCCAAGGGGACCCCCAGCGCGCGTTTTCTGAAATTCTGCAAAGTTGGGACTAGGGAAAACTACTGCAAAAAGAAGGCCAGAAAAAACACCCTGCCGCCAATGCCATCATGTCCTAACTAAAAATTCCTTAAAGTGCCAACCTAGCAGAACATTTTGCTGCGAACCGCGCCTCCCAAAGTGCCCGTGAAGCCGAGCTATGTCAAATTTTCCAAGGGGACCCCCAGCGCGCGTTTTCTGAAATTCTGCAAAGTTGGGACCAGGGAAAACTCCTGCAAAAAGAAGGCCACAATAAACACCCTGGCGCCAATGCCATCATGTCCTAACTAAAATTTCCTTAAAGTGCCAACCTAGCAGAACATTTTGCTGCAAACCGCGCCTCTTAAAGTGCCCGTGAAGGCGAGCTATGTCAAATTTGCCAAGGGGACCCCCAGCGCGCGTTTTTTGAAATTCTGCAAAGTTGGGACCAGGGAAAACGACTGCAAAAAGAAGCCCAGAAGAAACACCCTGGCGCCAATGCCATCATGTCCTAACTAAAATTTCTTTAAAGTGCCAACCTAGCAGAACATTTTTTGCTGCAAACCGCGCCTCCCAAACTGCCCGTGAAGCCGAGCTATGTCAAATTTGCCAAGGGGACCCCCAGCGCGCGTTTTCTGAAATTTTGCTAAGTTGGGACCAAGGAAAACTCCTGCAAAAAGAACGCCAGAAAAAACACCCTGGCGCCAATGCCATCATGTTCTAACTAAGATTTCCTTAAAGTGCCAACCTAGCAGAACATTTTGCTGGAAACCGCGTTTCCCAAAAAGTCCGTCAAGCCGAGCTATGTCAAATTTGCCAAGGGGACCCCCAGCGCGCGTTTTCTGAAATTCTGCAAAGTTGGGACCAGGAAAAACTACTGCAAAAAGAAGGCCAAAAAAAGCACCCTGGCGCCAATGCCATCATGTCCTAACTAGCATTTCCTTAAAGTGCCTACCTAGCAGAACATTTTGCTGCAAACCGCGCCTCCCAAAGTGCCCGTCAAGCCGAGCTATGTCAAACTTGCCAAGGGGACCCCCAGCGCGCGTTTTCTGAAATTCTGCAAAGTTGGGACCAGGGGAAACTTCTGCAAAAAGAAGGCCAGAAAAAACACCCTGGCGCCAATGCCATCATCTCCTAACTAGAGTTTTCTTGAAGTGCCAACCTAGCGGAACATTTTGCTGCAAACCGCGCCTCTTAAAGTGCCCGTGAAGCCAAGCTATGTCAAATTTGCCAAGGGGACCCCCAGCGCGCGTTTTCTGAAATTCTGCAAAGTTGGGACCAGGGAAAACTACTGCAAAAGGAAGGCCAGAAAAAACACCCTGGCGCCAATGCCATCTTGTCCTAACTAAAAATTCCTTAAAGTACCAACCTAGCAGAACATTTTGCTGCAAACCGCGCCTCCCAAAGTGCCCGTGAAGCCGAGCTATGTGAAATTTGCCAAGGGGACCCCCAGCGCGCGTTTTCTGAAATTCTGCAAAGTTGGGACCAGGGAAAACTCCTGCAAAAAGAAGGCCACAATAAACACCCTGGCTCCAATGCCATCATGTCCTAACTACAATTTCCTTGAAGTGCTAACCTAGTAGAACATTTTGCTGCAAACCGCGCCTCTTAAAGTGCCCGTGAAGGCGAGCTATGTCAAATTTGCCAAGGAGACCCCCAGCGCGCGTTTTTTGAAATTCTGCAAAGTTGGGACCAGGGAAAACTATTTCTAAAAGAAGCCCAGAAGAAACACCCTGGCGCCAATGCCATCATGTCCTAACTAAAATTTCTTTAAAGTGCTAACCTAGCAGAACATTTTTTGCTGCAAACCGCGCCTCCCAAAGTGCCCGTGAAGCCGAGCTATGTCAAATTTGCCAAGGGGACCCCAGCGCGCGTTTTCTGAAATTCTGCAAACTTGGGACCAGGGAAAACTCCTGGAAAAAGAACGCCAGAAAAAACACCCTGGCCCCAATGCCATCATGTCTTAACTAGAATTTCCTTCAAGTGCCTACATAGCAGAACATTTTGCTGCAAACCGCGCCTCTTAAAGTGCCCGTGAAGCCGAGCTATGACAAATTGGCCAAGGGGACCCCCAGCGCGCGTTTTCTGAAATTCTGCAAAGTTGGGACCAGGAAAAACTACTGCAAAAAGAAGGCCAGAAAAAACACCCTGGCGCCAATGCCATCATGTCCTAACTAAGATTTCCTTAAAGTGCCCACCAAGCAGAACATTTTGCTGCAAACCGCGCCTCCCAAAGTGCCCGTCAAGCCGAGCTATGTCAAACTTGCCAAGGGGACCCCCAGCGCGCGTTTTCTGAAATTTTGCAAAGTTAGGACCAGGGAAAACTACTGCAAAAAGAAGGCCAGAAAAAACACCCTGACACCAATGCCATCATCTCCTAACTAAGATTTCCTAGAAGTGCCAACCTAGCAGAACAGTTTGCTGCAAACCGCACCTCTTAAAGAGCCCGTGAAGCCGAGCTATGTCAAATTTGCCAAGGGGACCCCCAGCGCGCGTTTTCTGAAATTCTGCAAAGTTGGGACCAGGGGAAACTACTGCAAAAAGAAGGCCAGAAAAAACACCCTGGCGCCAATGCCATCATGTCCTAACTACAATTTCCTTAAAGTGCCAACCTAGCAGAACATTTTCCTGCAAACCGCGCCTCCCAAATGCCCGTGAAGCCGAGCTATGTCAAATTTGCCAAGGGGACCCCCAGCGCGCGTTTTCTGAAATTCTGAAAAGTTGGGACCAGGGAAAACTACTGCAAAAAGAAGGCCAGAAAAAACACCCTGGCGCCAATGCCATCATGTTTTAACTACAATTTCCTTGAAGTGCCAACCTGGCAGAACATTTTGCTTGAAACCGCACCTCCCAAAGTGCCCGTGAAGCGGAGCTATGTCAAATTTGCCAAGGGGACCCCCAGCGCGCGTTTTCTGAAATTCTGCAAAGTTGGGACCAGGGAAAACTCCTGCAAAAAGAAGGCCACAATAAACACCCTGGCGCCAATGCCATCATGTCCTAACTACAATTTCCTTGAAGTGCTAACCTAGCAGAACATTTTGCTGCAAACCGCGCCTCTTAAAGTGCCCGTGAAGGCGAGCTATGTCAAATTTGCCAAGGGGACCCCCAGGGCGCGTTTTTTGAAATTCTGCAAAGTTGGGACCAGGGAAAACTACTGCAAAAAGAAGCCCAGAGGAAACACCCTGGCACCAATGCCATCATGTCCTAACTAAAATTTCTTTAAAGTGCCAACCTAGCAGAACATTTTTTGCTGCAAACCGCGCCTCCCAAAGTGCCCGTGAAGCCGAGCTATGTCAAATTTGCCAAGGGGACCCCCAGCGTGCGTTTTCTGAAATTCTGCAAAGTTGGGACCAGGGGAAACTCCTGCAAAAAGAGGGCCAGAAAAAACACTCTGGCGCCAATGCCATCATGTCCTAACTTAAATTTTCTTGAGGTGCCAACCTAGCAAAACATTTTGCTGCAAACCGCGCCTCTTAAAGTGCCCGCGAGGCAGAGCTATGTCAAATTTGCCAAGGGGACGCCCAGCGCGCGTTTTCTGAAATTCTGCAAAGTTGGGACCAGGGAAAACTACTGCAAAAAGAAGGCCAGAAAAAACACCCTGGCGCCAATGTCATCATGTCCTAACTAAAATTTCCTTAAAGTGGCAGCCTAGCACAACATTTTGCTGCAAGCCGTGCCTCCCAAAGTGCCCGTGAAGCCGAGCTATGTCAAATTTGCCAAGGGGACCCCCAGCGCGCGTTTTCTGAAATTCTGCAAAGTTAAGACCAGGGGAAACTCCTGCAAAAAGAAGGCCGGAATAAACACCCTGGCGCCAATGCCATCATGTTTAACTAACATTTTATTGAAGTGCCTACCTAGCAAAACATTTTGCTTCAACCCGCGCCTCTTATAGTGCCCGTGAAGTCGAGCTATGTCAAATTTGCCAAGGGGACCCCCAGCGCGCGTTTTCTGAAATTCTGCAAAGTTGGGACCAGGGAAAACTACTGCCAAAAGAAGGCCAAAAAAAAACACCCTGGCGCCAATGTCACCATGTTCTAACTATGATTTCCTTCAAGTGCCAACCTAGCAGAATATTTTGCTGCAAACCGCGCCTCCCAAAGTGCCCGTGAAGCCGAGCTATGTCAAATTTGCCAAGGGGACCCCCAGCGCGCGTTTTCTGAAATTATTCAAAAGTTGGGACCAGGGGAAACTCCTGCAAAAAGAAGGCCAGAAAAAACACCCTGGCGCCAATGCCATCATGTCCTAACTATGCTTTCCTTAAAGTGCCAACCTAGCAGAACATTTTGCTGCAAACCGCGCCTCTTAAAGTGCCCGTGAAGCCGAGCTATGTCAAATTTGCCAAGGGGACCCCCAGCGCGCGTTTTCTGAAATTCTGCAAAGTTGGGACCAGGGAAAACTACTGCAAAAAGAAGGCCAGAAAAAACACCCTGGCGCCAATGCCATCATGTCCTAACTAGGATTTGCTTGAAGTGCCAAGCTAACAGAACATTTTGCTGCAAACCGCGCCTCCCAAAGTGCCCGTGAAGCCAAACTATGTCAAATTTGCCAAGGGAACCCCCAGCGCGCGTTTTCTGAAATTCTGCAAAGTTAGGACCAGGGGAAACTCCTGCAAAAAGAAGGCCAGAAAAAACACCCTGGCGCCAATGCCATCATGTCCTATTTAGAATTTCCTTGAAGTGGCAACCTAGCAGAACATTTTGCTGCAAACCGCGCCTCTTAACGTGCCCGTGAAGCCGAGCTATGTCAAATTTGCCAAGGGGAACCCCAGCGCGCGTTTTCTGAAATTCTGCAAAGTTGGGACCAGGGAAAACTACTGCAAAAAGAAGGCCAGAAAAAACATCCTGGCGCCAATGCCATCATGTCCTAACTATGCTTTCCTTAACGTGCCAACCTAGCAGAACATTTTGCTGCAAACCGCGCCTCTTAAAGTGCCCGTGAAGCCGAGCTATGTCAAATTTGCCAAGGGGACCCCCAGCGCGCGTTTTCTGAAATTCTGCAAAGTTGGGACCAGGGAAAACTACTGCAAAAAGAAGGCCAGAAAAAACACCCTGGCGCCAATGCCATCATGTCCTAACTAGGATTTGCTTAAAGTGCCAAGCTAACAGAACATTTTGCTGCAAACCGCGCCTCCCAAAGTGCCCGTGAAGCCAAACTATGTCAAATTTGCCAAGGGAACCCCCAGCGCGCGTTTTCTGAAATTCTGCAAAGTTAGGACCAGGGGAAACTCCTGCAAAAAGAAGGCCAGAAAAAACACCCTGGCGCCAATGCCATCATGTCCTATTTACAATTTCCTTGAAGTGGCAACCTAGCAGAACATTTTGCTGCAAACCGCGCCTCTTAACGTGCCCGTGAAGCCGAGCTATGTCAAATTTGCCAAGGGGAACCCCAGCGCGCGTTTTCTGAAATTCTGCAAAGTTGGGACCAGGGAAAACTACTGCAAAAAGAAGGCCAAAAAAAACATCCTGGCGCCAATGCCATCATGTCGTAACTAAGATTTTCTTAAAGTGCCAACCTAGCAGAACTTTTTGCTGCAAACCGCGCCTCCCAAAGTGCCCGTGAAGCCGAGCTATGTCAAATTTTCCAAGGGGAAACCCAGCGCGCGTTTTCTGAAATTCTGCAAAGTTGGGACCAGGGAAAACTACTGCAAAAAGAAGGCCAGAAAAAGCACCCTGGCGCCAATGCCATCATGTCCTAACTACAATATTCTGGAAGTGCCAACTTAGCAGAACATTTTGCTGCAAACTGCGCCTCTCAAAGTGCCCGTGAAGCCGAGCTATGTCAAATTTGCCAAGGGGACCCCCAGCTTGCGTTTTCTGAAATTCTGCAAAGTTGGGACCAGGGGAAACTCCTGCAAAAATAAGGCCAGAAAAAACACGCTGGCGCCAATGCCATCATGTCCTAACTTAAATTTTCTTAAAGTGCCAACCTAGCAAAACATTTTGCTGCAAACCGCGCTTCTTAAAGTGCCCGCGAAGCCAAACTATGTCAAATTTGCCAAGGGGACCCCCAGCGCGCGTTTTCTGAAATTCTGCAAAGTTGGGACCAGGGAAATCTACTGCAAAAAGAAGGCCAGAAAAAACACCCTGGCGCCAATGCCATCATGTCCTAACTATAATTTCCTTGAAGTGCCAGCCTAGCAGAACATTTTGCTGCGAACCGCGCCTCCCAAAGTGCCCGTGAAGCCGAGCTATGTCAAATTTGCCAAGGGAACCCCCAGCGCGCGTTTTCTGAAATTCTGCAAAGTTGGGACCAGGGGAAACTCCTGCAAAAAAAGGCCAGAAAAAAAACCCTGGCGCCCATGCCATCATGTCCTAACTAGAATTTCCTTCAAGTGCCAACCTAGCAAAACATTTTGCTGCAAACCGCGCCTCTTAAAGTGCCCGTGAAGCCGAGCTATGTCAAATTTGCCAAGGGGACCCCCAGCGCGCGTTTTCTGAAATTCTGCAAAGTTGGGACCAAAGAAAACTACTGCAAAAAGAAGGCCAGAAAAAACACCCTGGCGCCAATGCCATCATGTTCTGATTAAGATTTCCTTGAAGAGCCAACCTAGCAAAACATTTTGCTGCAAACCGCGCCTCCTAAAGTGCCCGTGAAGCCGAGCTATGTCAAATTTGCCAAGGGGACCCCCAGCGCGCGTTTTCTGAAATTCTGCAAAGTTGGGACCAGGGGAAACTCCTGCAAAAAGAAGGCAAGAAAAAACACCCTGGCGCCAATGCCATGATGTCCTGACTAACATTTCCTTAAAGTGCCAACCTAGCAGAACATTTTGCTGCAATTCGCGCCTCCCAAAGTGCCCGTGAAGCCGAGCTATGTCAAATTTGCCAAGGGGACCCCCAGCGCGCGTTTTCTAAAATTCTGCAAAGTTCGGACCAGGGGAAACTCCTGCAAAAAGAAGGCCAGAAAAAAAACCCTGGCGCCAATGCCATCATGTACTAACTAAAATTTTCTTAAAGTGTCAACCTAGCAGAACATTTTGCTGCAAACCGCGCCTCCCAAAGTTCCCGTGAAGCCGAGCTATGTCAAATTTGCCAAGGGGACCCCCAGCACGCGTTTTCTGAAATTCTGCAAAGTTGGGACCAGGGGAAACTACTGCAAAAAGAAGGCCAGAAAAAACACCCTGGCGCCAATGCCATCACGTCCTAACTAGAATTTCCTTCAAGTGCCAACCTAGCAGAACATTTTGCTGCAAACCGCGCCTCCCAAAGTGCCCGTGAAGCCGAGCTATGTCAAATTTGCCAAGGGGACACCCAGCGCGCGTTTTCTGAAATTCTGCAAAGTTGGGTCCAGGGAAAACTACTGCCAAAAGAAGGCCAGAAAAAACACCCTGGCGGCAATGCCATCATATCCTAACTAGAATTTCCTTGAAGTGCCAACCTAGCAGAACATTTTGCTGCAAAGCGCGCCTCCCAAAGTGCCCGTGTAGCTGACCTAAGTCAAATTTGCCAAGGGGACACCCAGCGCGCGCTTTCTGAAATTCTGCAAAGTTGGGACCAGGGAAAACTACTGCAAAAAGAAGGCCAGAAAAAACACCCTGGCGCCAATGCCATCATGTCTTAACTACGATTTCCTTGAAGTGCCAACCTAACAAAACATTTTGCTGCAAACCGCGCCTCCCAAAGTGCCCGTGAAGCCGAGCTATGTCAAATTTGCCAAGGGGACCCCCAGCGCGCGTTTTCTGAAATTCTGCAAAGTTGGGACCAGGGGAAACTCCTGCAAAAAGAAGGCCAGAATAAACACCCTGGCGCCAATGCCATCATGTCCTTACTAGAATTTCCTTCAAGTGCCAACCTAGCTGAACATTTTGCTGCAAACCGCGCCTCCCAAAGTGCCCGTGAAGCCGAGCTATGTCAAATTTGGCAAGGGGACCCCCAGCGCGCGTTTTCTTAAATTCTGCAAAGTTGGGACCAGGGGAAACTACTGCAAAAAGAAGGCCAGAAAAAAACACCCTGGCGCCAAGGCCATCATGTCCTAACTAACATTTCCTTGAAGTGCCAACCTAGCAAAACATTTTGCTGCAAACCGCGCCTCCCAAAGTGCCGGTGAAGCCGAGCTATGTCAAATTTGCCAAGGGGACCCCCAGCGCGCGTTTTCTGAAATTCTGCAAAGTTGGGACCAGGGGAAACTACTGCAAAAATAAGGCCAGAAGAGACACCCTGGCGCCAATGCCATCATGTCTTAACTTATTTTTTCTTAAAGTGCTAACCTAGCAGAACATTTTGCTGCAAACCGCGCCTCTTAAAGTGCCCGTGAAGCCGAGCTATGTCAAATTTGCCAACGGGACCCTTAGCGCGCGTTTTCTGAAATTCTGCAAAGTTGGGACCAGGGAAAACTACTGCAAAAAGAAGGCCAGAAAAAACACCCTGGCGCCAATGCCATTATGTTCTAACTACCATTTCCTTAAAGAGCTAACCTAGCAGAACATTTTGCTGCAAACCGCGCCTCCCAAAGTGCCCGTGAAGCCGAGCTATGTCAAATTTGCCAAGGGGACCCCCAGCGCGCGTTTTCTGAAATTCTGCAAAGTTGGGACCAGGGGAAACTCCTGCAAAAAGAAGGCCAAGAAAAACACTCTGGCGCCAATGCCATCATGTCCTAACTAACATTTTCTTAAAGTGCTAACCTAGTAAAACATTTTGCTGCAAACCGCGCCTTTTAAAGTGCCCGTGAAGCCGAGCTATGTCAAATTTGCCAAGGGGACCCTTAGCGCGCGTTTTCTGAAATTCTGCAAAGTTGGGACCAGGGAAAACTACTGCAAAAAGAAGGCCAGAAAAAACACCCTGGCGCCAATGCCATTATGTTCTAACTACCATTTCCTTAAAGAGCTAACCTAGCAGAACATTTTGCTGCAAACCGCGCCTCCCAAAGTGCCCGTGAAGCCGAGCTATGTCAAATTTGCCAAGGGGACCCCCAGCGCGCGTTTTCTGAAATTCTGCAAAGTTGGGACCAGGGGAAACTCCTGCAAAAAGAAGGCCAAGAAAAACACTCTGGCGCCAATGCCATCATGTCCTAACTAACATTTTCTTAAAGTGCTAACCTAGTAAAACATTTTGCTGCAAACCGCGCCTTTTAAAGTGCCCGTGAAGCCGAGCTATGTCAAATTTGCCAAGGGGACCCCCAGCGCGCGTTTTCTGAAATTCTGCAAAGTTGGGACCAGGGAAAACTACTGCAAAAAGAAGGCCAGAAAAAACACCCTGGTGCCAATGCAATCATGTCTTAAGAAGAATTTCCTTAAAGTGCCAACCTAGCAGAACATTTTGCTTCAAACCGCGCCTCCCAAAGTGCCCGTGAAGCCGAGCTATGTCAAATTTGCCAAGGGGACCCCCAGCGCGCGTTTTCTGAAATTCTGCAAAGTTGGGACCAGGGGAAACTCCTGCAAAAAGAAGGCAAGAAAAAACACCCTGGCGCCAATGCCATCATGTCCTGACTAAGATTTCCTTAAAGTGCCAACCTAGCAAAATATTTTGCTGCAAACCGCGCCTCCCAAAGTGCCCGTGAAGCCGAGCTATGTCAAATTTGCCAAGGGGACCCCCAGCGCGCGTTTTCTGAAATTCTGCAAAGTTGGGACCAGGGGAAACTCCTGCAAAAAGAAGGCAAGAAAAAACACCCTGGCGCCAATGCCATCATGTCCTGACTAAGATTTCCTTAAAGTGCAAACCTAGCAGAACATTTTGCTGCAAACCGCGCCTCCCAAAGTGCCCGTGAAGCCGAGCTATGTCAAATTTGCCAAGGGGACCCCCAGCGCGCGTTTTCTAAAATTCTGCAAAGTTGGGACCAGGGGAAACTACTGCAAAAAGAAGGCCAGAAAAAAAACCCTGGCGCCAATGCCATCATGTACTAACTAAAATTTTCTTAAAGTGTCAACCTAGCAGAACATTTTGCTGCAAACCGCGCCTCCCAAAGTTCCCGTGAAGCCGAGCTATGTCAAATTTGCGAAGGGGACCCCCAGCACGCGTTTTCTGAAATTCTGCAAAGTTGGGACCAGGGGAAACTACTGCAAAAAGAAGGCCAGAAAAAACACCCTGGCGCCAATGCCATCACGTCCCAACTAGAATTTCCTTCAAGTGCTAGCCTAGCAGAACATTTTGCTGCAAACCGCGCGTCCCAAAGTGCCCGTGAAGCCAAACTATGTCAAATTTGCCAAGGGAACCCCCAGCGCGCGTTTTCTGAAATTCTGCAAAGTTAGGACCAGGGGAAACTCCTGCAAAAAGAAGGCCAGAAAAAACACCCTGGCGCCAATGCCATCATGTCCTATTTAGAATTTCCTTGAAGTGGCAACCTAGCAGAACATTTTGCTGCAAACCGCGCCTCTTAACGTGCCCGTGAAGCCGAGCTATGTCAAATTTGCCAAGGGGAACCCCAGCGCGCGTTTTCTGAAATTCTGCAAAGTTGGGACCAGGGAAAACTACTGCAAAAAGAAGGCCAGAAAAAACATCCTGGCGCCAATGCCATCATGTCGTAACTAAGATTTTCTTAAAGTGCCAACCTAGCAGAACTTTTTGCTGCAAACCGCGCCTCCCAAAGTGCCCGTGAAGCCGAGCTATGTCAAATTTTCCAAGGGGACCCCCAGCGCGCGTTTTCTGAAATTATTCAAAGTTGGGACCAGGGAAAACTACTGCAAAAAGAAGGCCAGAAAAAGCACCCTGGCGCCAATGCCATCATGTCCTAACTACAATTTTCTAGAAGTGCCAACTTAGCAGAACATTTTGCTGCAAACTGCGCCTCTCAAAGTGCCCGTGAAGCCGAGCTATGTCAAATTTGCCAAGGGGACCCCCAGCTTGCGTTTTCTGAAATTCTGCAAAGTTGGGACCAGGGGAAACTCCTGCAAAAATAAGGCCAGAAAAAACACGCTGCCGCCAATGCCATCATGTCCTAACTTAAATTTTCTTGAAGTGCCAACCTAGCAAAACATTTTGCTGCAAACCGCGCCTCTTAAAGTGCCCGCGAAGCCAAACTATGTCAAATTTGCCAAGGGGACCCCCAGCGCGCGTTTTCTGAAATTCTGCAAAGTTGGGACCAGGGAAATCTACTGCAAAAAGAAGGCCAGAAAAAACACCCTGGCGCCAATGCCATCATGTCCTAACTATAATTTCCTTGAAGTGCCAGCCTAGCAGAACATTTTGCTGCGAACCGCGCCTCCCAAAGTGCCCGTGAAGCCGAGCTATGTCAAATTTGCCAAGGGAACCCCCAGCGCGCGTTTTCTGAAATTCTGCAAAGTTGGGACCAGGGGAAACTCCTGCAAAAAAAGGCCAGAAAAAAAACCCTGGCGCCCATGCCATCATGTCCTAACTAGAATTTCCTTCAAGTGCCAACCTAGCAAAACATTTTGCTGCAAACCGCGCCTCTTAAAGTGCCCGTGAAGCCGAGCTATGTCAAATTTGCCAAGGGGACCCCCAGCGCGCGTTTTCTGAAATTCTGCAAAGTTGGGACCAAAGAAAACTACTGCAAAAAGAAGGCCAGAAAAAACACCCTGGCGCCAATGCCATCATGTTCTGATTAAGATTTCCTTGAAGAGCCAACCTAGCAAAACATTTTGCTGCAAACCGCGCCTCCTAAAGTGCCCGTGAAGCCGAGCTATGTCAAATTTGCCAAGGGGACCCCCAGCGCGCGTTTTCTGAAATTCTGCAAAGTTGGGACCAGGGGAAACTCCTGCAAAAAGAAGGCAAGAAAAAACACCCTGGCGCCAATGCCATCATGTCCTGACTAACATTTCCTTGAAGTGCCAACCTAGCAGAACATTTTGCTGCAAACCGCGCCTCCCAAAGTGCCCGTGAAGCCGAGCTATGTCAAATTTGCCAAGGGGACCCCCAGCGCGCGTTTTCTAAAATTCTGCAAAGTTCGGACCAGGGGAAACTCCTGCAAAAAGAAGGCCAGAAAAAAAACCCTGGCGCCAATGCCATCATGTACTAACTAAAATTTTCTTCAAGTGCCAACCTAGCAGAACATTTTGCTGCAAACCGCGCGTCCCAAAGTTCCCGTGAAGCCGAGCTATGTCAAATTTGCCAAGGGGACACCCAGCGCGCGTTTTCTGAAATTCTGCAAAGTTGGGTCCAGGGAAAACTACTGCCAAAAGAAGGCCAGAAAAAACACCCTGGCGGCAATGCCATCATATCCTAACTAGAATTTCCTTGAAGTGCCAACCTAGCAGAACATTTTGCTGCAAAGCGCGCCTCCCAAAGTGCCCGTGTAGCTGACCTATGTCAAATTTGCCAAGGGGACACCCAGCTCGCGCTTTCTGAAATTCTGCAAAGTTGGGACCAGGGAAAACTACTGCAAAAAGAAGGCCAGAAAAAACACCCTGGCGCCAATGCCATCATGTCTTAACTACGATTTCCTTGAAGTGCCAACCTAACAAAACATTTTGCTGGAAACCGCGCCTCCCAAAGTGCCCGTGAAGCCGAGCTATGTCAAATTTGCCAAGGGGACCCCCAGCGCGCGTTTTCTGAAATTCTGCAAAGTTGGGACCAGGGGAAACTCCTGCAAAAAGAAGGCCAGAATAAAAACCCTGGCGCCAATGCCATCATGTCCTTACTAGAATTTCCTTCAAGTGCCAACCTAGCTGAACATTTTGCTGCAAACCGCGCCTCCCAAAGTGCCCGTGAAGCCGAGCTATGTCAAATTTGGCAAGGGGACCCCCAGCGCGCGTTTTCTTAAATTCTGCAAAGTTGGGACCAGGGGAAACTACTGCAAAAAGAAGGCCAGAAAAAAACACCCTGGCGCCAAGGCCATCATGTCCTAACTAACATTTCCTTGAAGTGCCAACCTAGCAAAACATTTTGCTGCAAACCGCGCCTCTTAAAGTGCCCGTGAAGCCGAGCTATGTCAAATTTGCCAACGGGACCCTTAGCGCGCGTTTTCTGAAATTCTGCAAAGTTGGGACCAGGGAAAACTACTGCAAAAAGAAGGCCAGAAAAAACACCCTGGCGCCAATGCCATTATGTTCTAACTACCATTTCCTTAAAGAGCTAACCTAGCAGAACATTTTGCTGCAAACCGCGCCTCCCAAAGTGCCCGTGAAGCCGAGCTATGTCAAATTTGCCAAGGGGACCCCCAGCGCGCGTTTTCTGAAATTCTGCAAAGTTGGGACCAGGGGAAACTCCTGCAAAAAGAAGGCCAAGAAAAACACTCTGGCGCCAATGCCATCATGTCCTAACTAACATTTTCTTTAAGTGCTAACCTAGTAAAACATTTTGCTGCAAACCGCGCCTTTTAAAGTGCCCGTGAAGCCGAGCTATGTCAAATTTGCCAAGGGGACCCCCAGCGCGCGTTTTCTGAAATTCTGCAAAGTTGGGACCAGGGAAAACTACTGCAAAAAGAAGGCCAGAAAAAACACCCTGGTGCCAATGCCATCATGTCTTAAGAAAAATTTCCTTAAAGTGCCAACCTAGCAGAACATTTTGCTTCAAACCGCGCCTCCCAAAGTTCCCGTGAAGCCGAGCTATGTCAAATTTGCGAAGGGGACCCCCAGCACGCGTTTTCTGAAATTCTGCAAAGTTGGGACCAGGGGAAACTACTGCAAAAAGAAGGCCAGAAAAAACACCCTGGCGCCAATGCCATCACGTCCCAACTAGAATTTCCTTCAAGTGCCAGCCTAGCAGAACATTTTGCTGCAAACCGCGCGTCCCAAAGTGCCCGTGAAGCCGAGCTATGTCAAATTTACCAAGGGGACCCCCAGCGCGCGTTTTCTGAAATTCTGCAAAGTTGGGACCAGGGGAAACTACTGCAAAAAGAAGGCCAGGAAAAACACCCTGGCGCCAATGCCATCATATCCTAACTAAAATTTCGTTGAAGTGCCCACCTAGCAGAACATTTTGCTGCAAAGCGCGCCTCCCAAAGTGCCCGTGTAGCTGAGCTATGTCAAATTTGCCAAGGGGACACCCAGCGCGCGTTTTCTGAAATTCTGCAAAGTTGGGACCAGGGAAAACTACTGCAAAAAGAAGGCCAGAAAAAACACCCTGGCGCCAATGCCATCATGTCCTAACTAGGATTTCCTTGAAGTGCCAACCTAACAAATCATTTTGCTGCAAACCGCGCCTCCCAAAGTGCCCGTGAAGCCGAGCTATGTCAAATTTGCCAAGGGAACCCCCAGCGCGCGTTTTCTGAAATTCTGCAAAGTTGGGACCAGGGAAAACTACTGCAAAAAGAAGGCCAGAAAAAACACCCTGGCGCCAATGCCATCATGTCGGAACTAGGATTTTCTTAAAGTGCCAACCTAGCAGAACATTTTGCTGCAACCTGCGCCTCTTAAAGGGCCCGCGAAGCCGAGCTATGTCAAATTTGCCAAGGGGCCCCCAGCGCGCGTTTTCTGAAATTCTGCAAAGTTGGGACCAGGGAAAACTACTGCAAAAAAAAAGGCCAAAAAAAACACCCTGGCGCCAATGCCATCATGTCCTAACTATAATTTCCTTGAAGTGCCAACCTAGCACAACATTTTGCTGCAAACCGCGCCTCCCAAAGTGCCCGCGAAGCCGAGCTATGTCAAATTTGCCAAGGGAACCCCCAGCGCGCGTTTTCAGAAATTCTGCAAAGTTGGGACCAGGGGAATCTCCTGCAAAAAAAGGCCAGAAAAAACACCCTGGCCCCAATGTCATCATGTCCTAACTAGAATTTCCTTCAAGTGCCAACCTAGCACAACATTTTGCTGCAAGCCGCGCCTCTTAAAGTGCCCGTGAAGCCGAGCTATGTCAAATTTGCCAAGGGGACCCCCAGCGCGCGTTTTCTGAAATTCTGCAAAGTTGGGACCAGGGAAAACTACTGCAAAAAGAAGGCCAGAAAAAACACCCTGGCGCCAATGCCATCATGTTCTAACTAGAATTTCCTTAAAGTACCAACCTAGCAGAACATTTTGCTGCAAACCGCGCGTCCCAAAATGCCCGTGAAGCCGAGCTATAACAAATTTGCCAAGGGGACCCCCAGCGCGCGTTTTCTGAAATTCTGCAAAGTTGGGACCAAGGGAAACTACTGCAAAAAGAAGGCCAGAAAAAACACCCTGGCGCCAATGCCATCATATCCTAACTAGGATTTCCTTAAAGTGCCAACCTAGCAGAACATTTTGCTGGAAAGCGCGCCTCCCAAAGTGCCCGTGTAGCCGAGCTATGTCAAATTTGCCAAGGGGACCCCCAGCGCGCGTTTTCTGAAATTCTGCAAAGTTGGGACCAGGGAAAACTACTGCAAAAAGAAGGCCAGAAAAAACACCCTGGCGCCAATGCCATCATGTCTATACTACGATTTTCTGAAAGTACCGACCTAGCAGAACATTTTGCTGGAAACTGCGCCTCTCAAAGTGCCCGTGAAGCCGAGCTATGTCAAATTTGCCAAGGGGACCCCCAGCGCGCGTTTTCTGAAATTCTGCAAAGTTGGGACCAGGGAAAACTACTGCAAAAAGAAGGCCAGAAAAAACACCCTGGCGCCAATGCCATCATGTCTATACTACGATTTTCTGAAAGTACCGACCTAGCAGAACATTTTGCTGGAAACTGCGCCTCTCAAAGTGCCCGTGAAGCCGAGCTATGTCAAATTTGCCAAGGGGACCCCCAGCGTGCGTTTTCTGAAATTCTGCAAAGTTCGGACCAGGGAAACTACTGCAAAAAGAAGGCCAGAAAAAACACCCTGGCGCCAACGCCATCATGTCTTAACTAGGATGTCCTTGAAGTGCCAACCTAGTAAAACATTTTGCTGCAAACCGCGCCTCCCAAAGTGCCCGTGAAGCCAAGCTATGTCAAATTTGCCAAGGGGACCCCCAGCGCGCGTTTTCTGAAATTCTGCAAAGTTGGGACCAGGGAAAACCCTTGCAAAAAAGATGGCCAAAAAAAACACCCTGGCGCCAATACCATCATGTCGTAACTAGGATTTCCTTCAAGTGCCAACCTAGCAGAACATTTTGCTGCAAACCGCGCCTCTTAAAGTGCCCGTGAAGCCGAGCTATGTCAAATTTGCCAAGGGGACCCCCAGCGCGCGTTTTCTGAAATTCTGCAAAGTTGGGACTAGGGAAAACTACTGCAAAAAGAAGGCCAGAAAAAACACCCTGGCGCCAATGCCATCATGTCATTACTAAGATTTCCTTGAAGTGCCAACCTAGCACAACATTTTGCTGCAAACCGCGTCTCCCAAAGTGCCCGTGAAGCCGAGCTATGTCAAATTTGCCAAGAGGACACCGAGCGCGCGTTTTCTGAAATTCTGCAAAGTTGGGACCAGGGTAAACTCCTGCAAAAAGAAGGCCAGAAAAAACACCCTGGCGCCAATGCCATCATGTCCTAACTAGGATTTCCTTGTAGTGCCAACCTAGCAAAACATTTTGCTGCAAACCGCGCCTCTTAAAGTGCCCGTGAAACTGAGCTATGTCAAATTTGCTAAGAGGACCCCCAGCGCGCGTTTTCTGAAATTCTGCAAAGTTGGGACAAGGGAAAACTACTGCAAAAAGAAGGCAAGAAAAAACACCCTGACGCCAATGCCATCATGTCTTAACTATAATTTCCTTAAAGTGCCAACCTAGCACAACATTTTGCTGCAAACCGCGCCTCCCAAAGTGCCCGTGAAGCCGAGCTATGTCAAATTTGCCAAGGGGACCCCCAGCGCGCGTTTTCTGAAATTCTGCAAAGTTAGGACCAGGGAAACTACTGCAAAAATAAGGCCAGAAAAAACACCCTGGCGTCAACGCCATCATGTCTTAAATAGGATTTCCTTCAAGTGTAACCTAGCAGAACATTTTGCTGCAAACCGCGCCTCTTAAAATGCCCGTGAAGCCGAGCTAGGTCAAATTTGCCAAGGGGACCCCCAGCGCGCGTTTCCTGAAATTCTGCAAAGTTGGGACCAGGGAAAACTACTGCAAAATGAAGGCCAGAAAAAACCCCCTGGCGCCAATGCCATCATGTCTTAACTAGAATTTCCTTATAGTGCCAACCTAGCAAAACATTTTGCTGCAAACCGCGCCTCTTAAAGTGCCCGTTAAGCCGAGCTATGTCAAATTTGCCAAGGGGACCCCCAGCGCGCGTTTTCTGAAATTCTGCAAAGTTGGGACTAGGGAAAACTACTGCAAAAAGAAGGCCAGAAAAAACACCCTGGCGCCAATGCCATCATGTCCTAACTAACATTTCCTTAAAGTGCACATTTAGCAAAACATTTTGCTGCAAACTGCGCCTCCCAAAGTGCCCGTGAAGCCCAGCTATGTCAAAGTTGCCAAGGGGACCCCCAGCGCGCGTTTTCTGAAATTCTGCAAAGTTGGGACCAGGGGAAACTCCTGCAAAAAGAAGGCCACAAAAAACACCCTGGCGCCAATGCCATCATGTCCTAACTAAAATTTCCTTGAAGTGCCAACCTAGCAGAACATGTTGCTGCAAACCGCGCCTCCCAAAGTGCCTGTGAAGCCGAGCTATGTCAAATTTGCCAAGGGGACACCCAGCGCGCGTTTTCTGAAATTCTGCAAAGTTGGGACCAGGGGAAACTCCTGCAAAAAGAAAGCCAGAAAAAACACCCTGACGCCAATGCCATCATGTCGTAACTTAAATTTCCTTGAAGTGCCCACCTAGCAAAACATTTTGCTGCAAACCGCGCCTCTTAAAGTGCCCGTGAAGCCGAGCTATGTCAAATTTGCCAAGGGGACCCCCAGCGCGCGTTTTCTAAAATTCTGCAAAGTTGGGACCAGGGAAACTACTGCAAAAAGAAGGCCAGAAAAAACACCCTGGCGCCAATGCCATCATGTCGTAACTAAACTTTCCTTGAAGTGCCAACCTAGCAGAACATTTTGCTGCAAACCGCGCCTCTTAAAGTGCCCGTGAAGCCGAGCTATGTCAAATTTGCCAAGGGGACCCCCAGCGCGCGTTTTCTGAAATTCTGCAAAGTTGGGACCAGGGGAAACTTCTGCAAAAACAAGGCCAGAAAAAACACCCTGGCGCCAACGCCATCATGTCTTAACTAAGATTTCCTTGAAGTGCCAACCTAGCAAAACATTTTGCTGCAAACCGCGCCTCCCAAAGTGCCCGTGAAGCCGAGCTATGTCAAATTTGCCAAGGGGACCCCCAGCGCGCGTTTTCTGAAATTCTGCAAAGTTGGGACTAGGGGAAACTCCTGCAAAAAGAAGACCAGAAAAAACACCCTAGCGCCAATGTCATCTGGTATTTTACTAAAATTTCCTTAAAGTGCCAACCTAGCAAAACATTTTGCTGCAAACCGCGCCTCCCAAAGTGCCCGTGAAGCCGAGCTATGTCAAATTTGCCAAGGGGACCCCCAGCGCGCGTTTTCTGAAATTCTGCAAAGTTGGGACTAGGGGAAACTCCTGCAAAAAGAAGACCAGAAAAAACACCCTAGCGCCAATGCCATCTGGTCTTTTACTAAAATTTCCTTAAAGTGCCAACCTAGCAAAAGATTTTGCTGCAAACCGCGCCTCCCAAAGTGCCCGTGAAGCCGAGCTATGTCAAATTTGCCAAGGGGACCCCCAGCGCGCGTTTTCTGAAATTCTGCAAATTTGGGACTAGGGGAAACTCCTGCAAAAAGAAGACCAGAAAAAACACCCTAGCGCCAATGCCATCTGGTCTTTTACTAAAATTTTCTTAAAGTGCCAACCTAGCAAAAGATTTTGCTGCAAACCGCGCCTCCCAAAGTGCCCGTGAAGCCGAGCTATGTCAAATTTGCCAAGGGGACCCCCAGCGCGCGTTTTCTGAAATTCTGCAAAGTTAGGACTAGGGGAAACTCCTGCAAAAAGAAGACCAGAAAAAACACCCTAGCGCCAATGCCATCTGGTCTTTTACTAAAATTTACTTAAAGTACCAACCTAGCAAAACATTTTGCTGCAAACCGCGCCTCTTAAAGCGCCCGTGAAGGCGAGCTATGTCAAATTTGCCAAGGGGACCCCCAGTGCGCGTTTTCTGAAATTCTGCAAAGTTGGGACCAGGGGAAACTCCTGCAAAAAGAAGACCAGAAAAAACACCCTAGCGCCAATGCCATCTGGTCTTTTACTAAAATTTACTTAAAGTACCAACCTAGCAAAACATTTTGCTGCAAACTGCGCCTCTTAAAGTGCCCGTGAAGCCGAGCTATGTCAAATTTGCCAAGGGGACCCCCAGCGCGCGTTTTCTGAAATTCTGCAAAGTTGGGACTAGGGAAAACTACTGCAAAAAGAAGGCCAAAAAAACACCCTGGCGCCATTGCCATCATGTCCTAACTAAAATTTCCTTAAAGTGCCAACCTAGCAGAACATTTTGCTGCAAACCGCGCCTCTCAAAGTGCCCGTGAAGCCGAGCTATGTAAAATTTGCCAAGGGGACCCCCAGCGCGCGTTTCCTGAAATTCTGCAAAGTTGGAACCAGGGGAAACTCCTGCAAAAAGAAGGCCAGAAAAAACACCCTGGCGCCAATGCCATTATGTCCTAACTAGAATTTCCTTAAAGTGCCAACCTAGCAGAACATTTTGCTGGAAACCGCGCCTCTTAAAGTGCCCGTGAAGCCGAGCTATGTCAAATTTGCCAAGGGGACCCCCAGCGCGCGTTTTCTGAAATTCTGCAAAGTTGGGACTAGGGAAAACTACTGCAAAAAGAAGGCCAGAAAAAACACCCTGGCGCCAATGCCATCATGTCCTAACTAAGATTTCCTTGAAGTGCCAACCTAGCAGAACATTTTGCTGCAAACCGCGCCTCCCAAAGTGCCCGTCAAGCCGAACTATGTCAAATTTGCCAAGGGGACCCCCAGCGCGCGTTTTCTTAAATTCTGCAAAGTTGGGACCAGGGGAAACTCCTGCAAAAAGAAGGCCAGAAAAAACACACTGGCGCAAATGTCATCATGTGTTAACTAAAATTTCCTTAAAGTGCCAACCTAGCAGAACATTTTGCTGCAAACCGCGCATCTTAAAGTGCCCGTGAAGCCGAGCTATGTCAAATTTGCCAAGGGGACCCCCAGCGCGCGTTTTCTGAAATTCTGCAAATTTAGGACCAGGGAAAACTACTGCAAAAACAAGGCCAGAAAAAACACCCTAGCGCCAATGCCATCATGTCCTAACAAAAATTCCCTTGAAGTGCCAGCCAAGCAGAAGATTTTGCTGCAAACCGCGCCTCTTAAAGTGCCTGTGAAGGCGAGCTATGTCAAATTTGCCAAGGGGACCCCCAGCGCGCGTTTTCTGAAATTCTGCAAAGTTGGGACTATAAAAAACTACTGCAAAAAGAAGGCAAGAAAAAACACCCTGGCGCCAATGCCATCATGTCCTAACTAAAATTTCCTTAATGTGCCAACCTAGCAGAACATTTTGCTGCAAACCGCGCCTCCCAAAGTGCCCGTGAAGCCGAGGTATGTCAAATTTGCCAAGGGGACCCCCAGCGCACGTTTTCTTAAATTCTGCAAAGTTGGGACCAGGCAAAACTCTTGCAAAAAAGAAGCCCAAAAAAAAAAAAACCCTGGCGCCAATACCATCATGTCCTAACTAGGATTCCCTTAAAGTGCCAACCTAGCAGAACATTTTGCTGCAAACCGCGCCTCTTAAAGTGCCCGTGAAGCCGAGCTATGTCAAATTTGCTAAGGGGACCCCGAGCGCGCGTTTTCTGAAATTCTGCAAATTTAGGACCAGGGAAAACTACTGCAAAAAGAAGGCCAGAAAAAACACCCTGGCGCCAATGCTATCATGTCCTAACTAGAATTTCCTTAAAGTGCCAACCTAGCAGAACATTTTGCTGGAAACCGCGCCTCTTAAAGTGCCCGTGAAGCCGAGCTATGTCAAATTTGCCAAGGACACCCCCAGCGCGCGTTTTCTGAAATTCTGCAAAGTTGGGACTAGGGAAAACTACTGCAAAAAGAAGGCCAGAAAAAACACCCTGGCGCCAATGCCATCATGTCCTAACTAAAATCTCCTTGAAGTGCCAACCTAGCAGAACATTTTGCTGCAAACCGCGCCTCCCAAAGTGCCCGTGAAGCCCAGCTATGTCAAATTTGCCAAGGGGACCCCCAGCGCGCGTTTTCTGAAATTCTGCAAAGTTGGGACCAGGGGAAACTCCTGCAAAAAGAAGGCCACAAAAAACACCCTGGCGCCACTGCCATCATGTCCTAACTAAAATCTCCTTGAAGTGCCAACCTAGCAGAACATTTTGCTGCAAACCGCGCCTCCCAAAGTGCCCGTGAAGCCCAGCTATGTCAAATTTGCCAAGGGGACCCCCAGCGCGCGTTTTCTGAAATTCTGCAAAGTTGGGACCATGGAAAACTCCTGCGAAAAGAAGGCCAGAAAAAGCACCCTGGCGCCAATGCGATCATGTCGTAACTACGATTTCCTGCAAGTGTCAACCTAGGAGAACATTTTGCTGCAAACCGCGCCTGTTAAAGTGCCCGCGAAGCCGGGCTATGTCAAATTTGCCAAGGGGACCCCCAGCGCGCGTTTTCTGAAATTCTGCAAAGTTGGGACCAGGGGAAACTCCTGCAAAAAGAAGGCCAGAAAAAACACGCTGGCGCCAATGCGATCATGTCCTAACTAAAATTTCCTTAAAGTGCCAACCCAGCAAAACATTTTGCTGCAAACCGCGCCTCTTAAAGTGCTCGTGAAGCCGAGCTATGAGAAATTTGCCAAGGGGACCCCCAGCGCGCGTTTTCTGAAATTCTGCAAAGTTGGGACCAGGGAAAACTACTGCAAAAAGAAGGCCAGAAAGAACACCCTAGCGCCAATGCCATCATGTCGTAACTAAAATTTCCTTAAAGTGTTAACCTAGCAGAACATTTTGCTGCAAACCGTGCCTCCCAAAGTGCCCGTGAAGCCGAGCTATGTCAAATTTGCCAAGGGGACCCCCAGCGGGCGTTTTCTGAAATTATGCAAAGTTGGGACCAGGGGAAACTCCTGCAAAAAGAAGGTCAGAAAAAACACCCTGGCGCCAATGCCATCATGTCCTAACTTAAATTTCCTTGAGGTGCCAACCTAGCAGAACATTTTGCTGCAAACCGCGCCTCTTAAAATGCCCGTGAAGCCGAGCTATGTCAAATTTGCCAAGGGGACCCCCAGCGCGCGTTTTCTAAAATTCTCCAAATTTGGGACCAGGGAAAACTACTGCAAAAATAAGGCCGGAAAAAACACCCTAGCGCCATTACCATCATATCCTAACTAGGATTTCCTTAAAGTGCCAACCTAGCAGAACATTTTGCTGCAAACCGCGCCTCCCAAAGTGCCCGTGAAGCCGAGCTATGTTAAATTTGCCAAGGGGACCCCCAGCGCGCGTTTTCTGAAATTATGCAAAGTTGGGACCAGGGGAAACTCCTGCAAAAAGAAGGCCAGAAAAAAAAACCCTGGCGCCAATGCCATCATGTCCTAACTACAATTTCCTTAAAGTGCCAACCTAGCAGAACATTTGGTGCAAACCGCGCCTCTTAAAGTGCCCGTGAAGCCGAGCTATGTCAAATTTGCCAAGGGGACCCCCAGCGCGCGTTTTCTGAAATTTTACAAAGTTGGGACCAGGGAAAACTCCTGCAAAAAGAAGGCCAGAAAAAACACCCTGGTGCCAATGCCATCATGTCCTAACTAGGATTTCCTGGAAGTGCTATCCTAGCGGAACATTTTGCTGCAAACCGCGCCTCCCAAAGTGCCCGTGAAGCCGAGCTATGTCAAATTTGCCAAGGGGACCCCCAGCGCGCGTTTTCTGAAATTTTACAAAGTTGGGACCAGGGAAAACTCCTGCAAAAAGAAGGCCAGAAAAAACACCCTGGTGCCAATGTCATCATGTCCTAACTAAAATTTCCTGGAAGTGCTATCCTAGCGGAACATTTTGCTGCAAACCGCGCCTCCCAAAGTGCCCGTGAAGCCGAGCTATGTCAAATTTGCCAAGGGGACCCCCAGCGCGCGTTTTCTGAAATTCTGCAAAGTTGGGACCAGGGGAAACTCCTGCAAAAAGAAGGCCAGAAAAAAACACGCTGGCGCCAATGCCATCATGTCCTAACTACAATTTTCTTAAAGTGCCAACCTAGCAGAACATTTGGTGCAAACCGCGCCTCTTAAAGTGCCCGTGAAGCCGAGCTATGTTAAATTTGCCAAGGGGACCCCCAGCGCGCGTTTTCTGAAATTATGCAAAGTTGGGACCAGGGGAAACTCCTGCAAAAAGAAGGCCAGAAAAAAAAACCCTGGCGCCAATGCCATCATCTCCTAACTACAATTTCCTTGAAGTGCCAACCTAGCAGAACATTTTGCTGCAAACCGCGCCTCTTAAAGTGCCCGTGAAGCCGAGCTATGTCAAATTTGCCAAGGGGACCCCCAGCGCGAGTTTTCTGAAATTCTGCAAAGTTGGGACCAGGGAAAACTCCTGCAAAAAGAAGGCCAGAAAAAAACACGCTGGCGCCAATGCCATCATGTCCTAACTAAGATTTCCTTGAAATGCCAACCTACCAGAGCATTTTGCTTCAAACCGCGCCTCTTAAAGTGCCCGTGAAGCCGAGCTATGTCAAATTTGCCAAGGGGACCCCCAGCGCGCGTTTTCTGAAATTTTACAAAGTTGGGACCAGGGAAAACTCCTGCAAAAAGAAGGCCAGAAAAAACACCCTGGTGCCAATGCCATCATGTCCTAACTAGGATTTCCTGGAAGTGCTATCCTAGCGGAACATTTTGCTGCAAACCGCGCCTCCCAAAGTGCCCGTGAAGCCGAGCTATGTCAAATTTGCCAAGGGGACCCCCAGCGCGCGTTTTCTGAAATTCTGCAAAGTTTTTTTTTTTTTTTTTTTTAATTAATTTTTATTTTTATCTTTAATTTTTACAATACTTATTACTTACGCCACTTACAATACTGACACTTATACTATTTACATTACTTACAATACAATACGCCTACTTACTCTACTAACAATACTAATACTTACACTAACCAAACTAATACTTACAGTAATTACAATATTTACAATCTACTCAGATTACTTACCCGACTTACAATTCTTGCACAACGAAATCGAACTTACTTACAATACATTTAAAAAAAAAAAAAAAAAATTATTAAAGTGCCAGCTTACTCGTGATAGTAATTTTGATTCTAAAATTCGGACTGAAAAAGTTATACATGGTATATGGTATGTAGTATATATACGCCTTGTTTATTTTCCTTCATTGTCGTTTTCATTTTCAGGGGACTAGGATCAAGTTCTCAAGAGATTACAAAATAGCCAACAGAGGCTCCCACTTTTTTAAGGCGATTGTAGTTTTATTGCCTTCTATTTCATAGATATGTTTTAAATACTGTAAAAAATTGTCTAGTTTTGGAGGACATTTTTTCTGTCTACATAGCCAAATATAATATTTAGCGTTTAAGCACCAGAAGTTAATCTGAAGTTTATTTTTAGAGTTATCTGGCCTTAGACCCAGTGCTGTATCAGGCTCTAAGGGTGTCTCTTTAGCGATAACTTGGCATGACTGTAACCATACTTTGAAATGGGTCCAGAAAGCTTGCGTTTTTGGGCAAGTCCAAAATAAATGTACCAGTTTCTCTGTTTCTTTTTCGCAGAAAGTGCATTTCTCGCTATCGACAAGACCAATTTTTTTCAAGAAGTTATTTGTGGATATTCTTCTATGAAGGAATTTAAAATTGAAAGTTACAAGTTTTGTGCTCTTTGTGCATTGAAAAGCCATTTGATAAGCTTCTTTCCAGTTGAGTTCTTGTTTTGTCGTTAGAATGATGTCTTCCTGCCACTTTTGTTGACTTTGGTTAGGTGGTTCACTTTTTTCTAATACAAGTTTCTTATATACTAATCTACTTGGTTTTTTGCTTCTTAGAAATTTTGTCAAGAAACTTTCATGTTTAATCGAGCTTCTGGCATTATGGGGTATATATCTTTGGAGAAGTTTGATTGAAGAAATGATTCCAAGAAAGGATAAAGGACGGACTGTCAGGTCGTGTATAGTTTGGAAGGCAGTAAGCGGAAGAAACTTTCCAGAGTCGTCCATTAAATGTTCTACTTTTGTTATTCCTTTGAGGTACCAGTCCTTGTAGAAAACTGGTCTATTCTCAACTCTTATTAGTGAATTATACCATAAGGGCAATGACTGAAGGTGATAATCCGACAAAATGTTTTCCTCATAATTGGCTTCTGACCAGATTTCAAGAATTTCTTTGAAAAAAGGATCTGATACTTTGATAATGTTGCGACTGTCTTTTGTGTTGAGATTTCCAGTTAGTGTTACTTCACCTCCATATTTTTCAAGTTCCGAGTCAAAAAAACTTTTCCAGCTTCCACAATTTTCCTTATCTAGATACTTTTTTATCCATGTGGCTTTAAGAGATCGATTAAACGAAGCTATATCAATCATTTTTAATCCCCCTTCTGAGTAATCATTTATCATTATATTTCTTTTTATTTTGTCGCCTTTGCCATTCCATAAGAAGTTATAGAACATTACATTTATATCTTTTATTGCTGCATGATTTGTTTCAAGAGGAGAAAAAATGTAAACTAGTTGTGAAGCTATAAGGCTTTTTAAAACAGTTATTTTTCCTAAAAGGCTGAGTCTGCGAAGTTTCCAGCATCCCAAAATCAACTTAGTTTTTTCTATTTTATCTTTGTAGTTCAAAGATATAGTTACATCGGGGTCTGTTGACAACCATACCCCCAACGCTCTGACTTTTTTTTTGGGCCATTTGAAGTCCTTTTGAGGACAAAGTTTAAAATCCCAATCCGCGCTTGCACCAATCCACAAAGCTTCTGTCTTTTTACTATTAAGTCTGAGGCCAGATATATTACCAAAAAAGTCTATTATCTTCAAGGATTCTAGAAAGGATTCTTCGGAGCCGTCTAAAATAAGGGTCGTGTCATCTGCATATTGGCTAAGTTTAATTTCTTTGTTCTTTACACTTATGCCACGAATCTCCTTTTTTTGGCGAATTGCATTGGCGAGTACTTCTACAGAAAGAATAAATAGATAAGGCGACAGAGGGCAACCTTGCCTAACCCCCCGACTAAGCTCAAAGAAATTACTTGCCCATCCATTGTTTAAAATACAGCTTTCACTATTGCAGTAAAATACTTTTAACCAGTTCAATAATGATGGGCCGAAACCAAAGTGTTCGAAGGTTTTGCGAATAAAGGGCCACTCTAGAGTATCAAAGGCTTTTTCAAAATCAAGAAAAAGGAGCAATCCTGGCATATTTTTTGCTTTTGTATATTTGATAACGCTATCTATTAAACGAATATTTTCTCCGATAAATCTGTCTCTAATGAAACCGGTTTGATCGTTGGAAACAAGCTTTGGCAAAACCATTTTGATGCGGCTTGCAATAGCTTTTGTCGCTATTTTGTAATCACAATTCAGAAGCGTTAAAGGTCGCCAGTTCTTTATTGAATTAAGGTCAGCATCCTTTTTTGGTATAAGTTTAATAATACCCCTCCTTTGTGATATTGAGAGCTTTCCTATTTCGTCGGAATAATTAAAAGAGTTTATCAAAATTTCCGCCACATCCTTCCAAAACACTTTGTAGAATTCACAGGGTAGACCATCGGTTCCTGGGGATTTATCTGGCACCATGCTTTTCAGCGCTTCTAAACATTCCTTAATGCTTAATTCTCCTTCCCATAGAGATTGTTCATCGCTATTCAAAAGCGTTCTGTCTTTTTGTTGTGGAAAGAAGAAAGCCCCGTCTTGGTTTTCAGTAGCTACTTTAGAACTGTAAAGATTTCGGTAAAATGATTCACATTCCTTTAAGATGTCTTTGTCTGTACATATGAGGTCGTTGTCATTAACTTTAAGCTGGGTTATTGTTCCTTGTTTACAATGTCTCTTTTCGAGGTTGAGAAAGTATTTGGTGTTTTTCTCACCTTCATTGTACCATTGAGATTTAGATCTTAAAATTGCTCCTTTTGTCCGATATTCTATTATTGCCTCTAGTTCGCGTTTCTTTGTTTCAAGTTCCGACCACACTTTTTGTCTTTGAGTTTCGTCACCTTTAAATTCAGAAAGACATTTGTCAAGACTTGCAATTGCTTGTTCTATTTCTTCCTCTTTTTTCATTAGTTTCTTTTTCTTAGAAGTTCCATATTTCAAGGACTCCTCTCTCACTTTCATTTTAACCATTTCCCATAGTAAATTAGGGTTGACAGTATCATCTTGCACATACTCAGCCTTGGTTTGATTTATAATTAATTTTATCCGATTAACATACTCAATGTCATTTAAGAAAGAGGTGTTAAGTTTCCAAAAACCCCGCCCTCTATTGTTGGAATGCAGCGAGATTTGTAATGTAATCATGGAATGATCCGTTTTGTATCCTGGTAATATGTCGGCACTGACGATGTTACAAAAAGTAGTCTGATTCACTAGGAAAAAGTCGAGCCTACAGTGAACTTCAGGTTTTTTTTGTCGCCACGTGAATCTGGAACTCTCAGGGTTTAACACTCTCCATGCGTCTATCAGGTCCAGGTTTTCAGAGAAATCGTTTATCACTTCCAGTGACTTTTTATGGGATCTGGCAAGACCACCTTTTTTATCCTTATTAACGTCAAGTACTAGGTTAAAGTCACCACCCACAATTATCTCCTCGCATTTAAAATCGAGCAGCCGATTAAAAACAGAGGTGAAGAAATTTGGATCATCTTCGTTTGGAGCGTATATATTTGCTAGGGTTATGTATTTTCCATTTGTAGTCAAGTCACATATTATGAATCGTCCCTTGGGATCAGTATAAGCCTTCAAGAGTTGAAAGCTGAAATTATTGTTGAATAATATGGCTACACCTGCCTTGTTTCTGGAACAACAGCTGAATAATGCTTGGTAGCCCCACTCAGCTCTCCAATCATGTGTATTGTCCTGCATACAATGGGCTTCTTGGATAAAGTATACCGACATTTTTTTGTATTTGAGCCAGTTGAAAATTTCTCGTCTCTTAAACCTGTCTCCCAGTCCCCGAGTATTAATCGATCCTATTATCAGATCCATGTTTTCATATATTTTTGCTATAACTTATTTGATAGAAGGCGCCCGAGTGCATTGCTGAAATAAACCTTAAAAGTGTAAGCTGGAAGAACAAATCAAAGATACAAAAATATACATATCTACACATAAATACACTTAAAAACAATAATATTAGAAGACTGATGAAGGAGTAAGGTTGCATTTGTTATCTTATTCGTGTTTTCCATTTTAGAGCCGCCAAATATTAAATCTAAATGTAGCGGGGGCCAAATCTATAAAGCTTAATTTAAAAAACAAACAAACGGCAGTCAAAATGAAAACCCTAGACAAATTATGTTTACAGTTCAAGTTCTTTGCCAACAGGCCAAAATTTACCTCTGATGAAGAGCTTGTCGGGCTGTGCCTTGCTAAATGAAGCCGGGATGTTGTTTCGTCTGGCTTTCTTAAAAGTATCCATTTGCGCTCTTCGCCGCTCCACAATCTCAAAGGGCAGATCTTGATACATCCTATAATTGGTTTCTCGCAATCGGGGGCCTAAAGCAAGCATGCTTTGACAGTCCTTGAATCTCAGAAATCTTGCTAGAATAGGCCGCGATTTCCCTTCTTTCTTCTTTCCGAGGCGATGGACTCTTTGGATTTCTACCGAGGCCGCGTCAACATAGCCAAGATCCCTTTCGAGGAAAGAACGCAATACGAATTCTGTATCTTCTCCGCTCGCGACGTTCTCTGGAATATTTTCGAACTTCAAATTTTCGCGTCTAGAGTAGGCTTCCAGATACAGGTGTTGGTCTTCTACTTCTTTAATTCTGGCACCGAGCTTAAAGTTCTCCTCTTCCAGGCTTTTTAGCTTCGTGTTGGTATCATCTTTCATACTTTTTAAGCTCAGCGAAGCTTCTTGGCGATCTGCTTCGATTGAATTTAAGCTCTCTTTAATATCATCAACATCGCGTCTTGTCGTGGCATGGCAGCTCTCTAAATTTTGCACACGTCCTTCAAGTTTCAAAAGTGTCGCTTGAAAATCGTACATTGATTTTTCAATACTGTCCAATTTGTCTAGTTTCTTTAAAATGTTTCGAAGCGTATCGCCAAACTCTTCGGTCATGTTCAAGGAATATAATATAACGTCTTCTTCGGAGTCTTGCTCGCTTACTTCGTGGAAACAAACAGCGTGCTCGCCGCTTCTCGATTTTTTGGTTTCTGGAGAAGTGTTCGATATCGAAGATTCGTCTGACGAAGACACTCTAGTCTTCCGTTTGTTCGGTGTTTCTTCAAGAGTTTCGGCCATTAAAAACCGCAGAGCAATTGAGATAAAGGCGGGCAGCTTGAGAAAACACGTCTCACTCCGCCATTGCTCCCCAGTCTTCCTGCAAAAAGAAGGCCAGAAAAAAACACGCTGGCGCCAATGCCATCATGTCCTAACTACAATTTCCTTAAAGTGCCAACCTAGCAGAACATTTGGTGCAAACCGCGCCTCTTAAAGTGCCCGTGAAGCCGAGCTTTGTCAAATTTGCCAAGGGGACCCCCAGCGCGCGTTTTCTGAAATTCTGCAAAGTTGGGACCAGAAGAAACTCCTGCAAAGAGAAGGCCAGAAAAAAACCCTGGCGCCAATGCCATCATGTTTTAACTAACATTTCCTTGAAATGCCAACCTAGCAGAACATTTTGCTGCAAACCGCGCCTCCCAAAGTTCCCGTGAAGCCGAGCTATGTCAAATTTGCCAAGGGGACCCCAGCGCGCGTTTTCTGAAATTCTGCAAAATTGGGACCATGGGAAACTCCTGCAAATAGAAGGCCATAAAAATTACCCTAGCACCAATGCCATCATGTCCTGACTAAAATTTCCTTAAAGTGCCAACCTAGCAGAACATTTTGCTGCAAACCGCGCCTCTTAAAGTGCCCGTGAAGCCGAGCTATGTCAAATTTGCCAAGGGGACCCCCAGCGCGCGTTCTCTGAAATTCTGCAAAGTTGGGACCAGGGAAAACTCCTGCAAAAAGAAGGCCAGAAAAAACACCCTGTCGCCAATGCCATCATGTTACAACTAGAATTTCCTTGAAGTGCTAACCCAACAGAACATTTTGTTGCAAACCGCGCCTCAAAAAATGCCCGTGAAGCCGAGCTATGTCAAATTTGCCAAAGGGACCCCCCGCGCGCGTTTTCTGAAATTCTGCAAAGTTGGGACCAGGGAAAACTCCTGCAAAAAGAAGGCCAGAAAAAAACACGCTGGCGCCAATGCCATCATGTTTTGACTAAGATTTCCTTGAAATGCCAACCTAGCAGAACATTTTGCTGCAAACCGCGCCTCTTAAAGTGCCCGTGAAGCCGAGCTACGTCAAATTTGCCAAGGGGACCCCCAGCGCGCGTTTTCTGAAATTCTGCAAAGTTGGGACCAGGGAAAACTACTGCAAAAAGAAGGCCAGAAAAAACACCCTGGGGCCAATGCCATCATGTCCTAACTAGGATTTCCTTAAAGTGCCAACCTAGCACAACATTTTGCTGCAAACTGCGCCTCCTAAAGTGCCCGTGAAGCCGAGCTATGTCAAATTTGCCAAGGGGACCCCCAGCGCGCGTTTTCTGAAATTCTGCAAAGTTGGGACCAGGGGAAACTTCTGCGAAAAGAAGGCCAGAAAAAACACCCTGGCGCCAATGCCATCATGTTCTAACTAAAACTTCCTTAAAGTGCCAGCCTAGCAGAACATTTTGCTGCAAACCGCGCCTCTTAAAGTGCCCGTGAAGCCGAGCTATGTCAAATTTGCCAAGGGGACCCCCAGCGCGCGTTTTCTGAAATTCTGCAAAGTTGGGACCATGGAAAACTCCTGCAAAAAGAAGGCCAGAAAAAGCACCCTGGCGCCAATGCCATCATGTATTTACTAACATTTCCTTAAAGTGCCAACCTAGCAGAACATTTTGCTGCAAACCGCGCCTCCCAAAGTGCCCGTGAAGCCGAGCTATGTCAAATTTGCCAAGGAGACCCCCAGCGCGCGTTTTCTGAAATTCTGCAAAGTTGGGACCAGGGGAAACTCCTGCAAAAAGAAGGTCAGAAAAAAAACACCCTGGCGCCAATGCCATCATGTCCTAACTAAGATTTCCTTGAAGTGCCAACCTAGCAAAACATTTTGCTGCAAACCGCGCCTCCCAATGTGCCCGTGAAGCCGAGCTATGTCAAATTTGCCAAGGGGACCCCCAGCGCGCGTTTTCTGAAATTCTGCAAAGTTGGGACCAGGGAAAACTACTGCAAAAAGAAGGCCAGAAAAAACACCCTGCCGCCAATGCCATCATGTTATAACTAAGATTTCCTTAAAGTGCCAACCTACCAAAACATTTTGCTGCAAACCGCGCCTCCCAAAGTGCCCGTGAAGCCGAGCTATGTCAATTTTGCCAAGGGGACCCCAGCGCGCGTTTTCTGAAATTCTGCAAAGTTGGGACCAGGGGAAACTCCTGCAAAAAGAAGGCCAGAGAAAACACCCTGGCGCCAATGCCATCATGTCCTTACTAGGATTTCCTTAAAGTGCCAACCTAGCAGAACATTTTGCCGCAAGCGCGCCTCTTAAAGTGCCCGTGAAGCCGAGCTATGTCAAATTTGCCAAGGGGACCCCCAGCGCGCGTTTTCTCAAATTCTGCAAAGTTGGCACCAGGGAAAACTACTGCAAAAAGAAGGCCAGAAAGAAAACACCCTGGCGCAAATGCCATCATGTCTTAACTACAATTTCCTTAAAGTGCCTACCTAGCAGAACATTTTGCTGCAAACCGCGCCTCTTAAAGTGCCCGTGAAGCCGAGCTATGTCAAATTTGCCAAGGGGACCCCCAGCGCGCGTTTTCTGAAATTCTGCAAAGTTGGGACCAGGGAAAACTACTGCAAAAAAAAGGCCAGAAAAAACACCCTGGCGCCAATGCCATCATGTCCTAACTAAAATTTCCTTGAAGTGCCAACCTAGCAAAACATTTTGATGCAAACCGCGCCTCTCAAAGTGCCCGTGAAGCCGAGCTATGTCAAATTTGCCAAGGGGACCCCCAGCGCGCGTTTTCTGAAATTCTGCAAAGTTGGGACCAGGGGAAACTCCTGCAAAAAGAAGGCCAGAAAAAAGACCCTCGCGCCAATGCCATCATGTCGTAACTACGATTTCCTTCAAGTGCCAGCCCAGCAAAACATTTTGCTGCAAACCGCGCTTCTTAAAGTGCCCGTAAAGCCGAGCTATATCAAATTTCCAAGGGGACCCCCAGCGCGCGTTTTCTGAAATACTGCAAAGTTGGGACCAGGGGAAACTCCTGCAAAAAGAAGGCCAGAAAAACACCCTGGCGCCAATGCCATCATGTGTTAACTAGGATTTCCTTAAAGTGCCATCCTATCAGAACATTTTGCTGCAAATCGCGCCTCCCAAAGTGCCCGTGAAGCCGAGCTATGTCAAATTTGCCAAGGGGACCCCCAGCGCGCGTTTTCTGAAATTCTGCAAAGTTGGGACCAGGGAAAACTCCTGCAAAAAGAATTCCAGAAAAAAACCTGGCGCCAATGCCATCATGTCCTAACTAGGATTTCGTTGAAGTGCCAACCTAGCAGAACATTTTGCTGCAAACCGCGCCTATTAAAATGCCTCTGAAGCCGAGCTATGTCAAATTTGCCAAGGGGACCCCCAGCGCGCGTTTTCTGAAATTCTGCAAAGTTGGGACCAGGGGAAACTCCTGCAAAAAGAAGGCCAGAAAAAACACCCTGGCGCCAATGCCATCATGTCCTAACTACAATTTCCTTAAACTGCCAACCCAGCAGAACATTTTGCTGCAAACCGCGCCTCCCAAAATGCCCGTGAAGCTGAGCTATGTCAAATTTGCCAAGTGGACCCCCAGCGCGCGTTTTCTGAAATTCTGCAAAGTTGGGACCAGGGGAAACTCCTGCAAAAAAAAGGTTAGAAAAAACACCTTGGTGCCAATGCCATCATGTCCTGACTAGGATTTCCTTAAAGTGCCAACCTAGCACAACATTTTGCTGCAAACCGCGCCTCCCAAAGTGCCCGTGAAGCCGAGCTATGTCAAATTTTCCAAGGGGACCCCCAGCGCGCGTTTTCTGAAATTCTGCAAAGTTGGAACCAGGGGAAACTTCTGCAAAAAGAAGGCCAGAAAAAACACCCTGGCGCCAATGCCATAATGTTCTAACTAAAATTTCCTTAAAGTGCCAGCCTGGCAGAACATTTTGCTGCAAACCGCACCTCTTAAAGTGCCCGTGAAGCCGAGGTATGTCAAATTTGCCAAGGCGACCCCCATCGCGCGCTTTCTGAAATTCTGCAAAATTAGGACTATGGGAAACTCCTGCAAAAAGAAGGCCATAAAAAAACACCCTGGCGCCAATGCCATCATGTCCTGACTAAAAATTTCCTTAAAGTGCCAACCTAGCAGAACATTTTGCTGCAAACCGCGCCTCTTAAAGTGCCCGTGAAGCCGAGCTATGTCAAATTTGCCAAGGGGACCCCCAGCGCGCGTTTTCTGATATTCTGCAAAGTTGGGACCAGGGGAAACTCCTGCAAAAAGAAGGCCAGAAAAAAACACCCTGGCGCCAATGCCATTCCCTTACTAGGATTTCCTTGAAGTGCCAACCTAGCAAAACATTTTGCTGCAAACTGCGCCTCTTAAAGTGCCCGTGAAGCCGAGCTATGTCAAATTTGCCAAGGGGACCCCCAGCGCGCGTTTTCTGAAATTCTGCAAAGTTGGGACCAGGGAAAACTACTGCAAAAAGAAGGCCAGAAAAAACACCCTGGCGCCAATGCCATCATGTTATAACTAAGATTTCCTTGAAGTGCCAACCTACCAAAACATTTTGCTGCAAACCGCGCCTCCCAAAGTGCCCGTGAAGCCGAGCTATGTCAATTTTCCCAAGGGGACCCCAGCGCGCGTTTTCTGAAATTCTGCAAAGTTGGGACCAGGGGAAACTCCTGCAAAAATAAGGCCAGAGAAAACACCCTGGCGCCAATGCCATCATGTCCTTACTAGGATTTCCTTAAAGTGCCAACCTAGTAGAACATTTAGCTGCAAACCGCGCCTCTTAAAATGCCTCTGAAGCCGAGCTATGTCAAATTTGCCAAGGGGACCCCCAGCGCGCGTTTTCTGAAATTCTGCAAAGTTGGGACCAGGGGAAACTCCTGCAAAAAGAAGGCCAGAAAAAACACCCTGGCGCCAATGCCATCATGTCCTAACTACAATTTCCTTAAACTGCCAACCCAGCAGAACACTTTGCTGCAAACCGCGCCTCCCAAAATGCCCGTGAAGCTGAGCTATGTCAAATTTGCCAAGTGGACCCCCAGCGCGCGTTTTCTGAAATTCTGCAAAGTTGGGACCAGGGGAAACTCCTGCAAAAAAAAGGCCAGAAAAAACACCCTGGTGCCAATGCCATCATGTCCTGACTAGGATTTCCTTGAAGTGCCAACCTAGCATAACATTTTGCTGCAAACCGCGCCTCCCAAAGTGCCCGTGAAGCCGAGCTATGTCAAATTTGCCAAGGGGACCCCCAGCGCGCGTTTTCTGAAATTCTGCAAAGTTGGAACCAGGGGAAACTTCTGCAAAAAGAAATCCAGAAAAAACACCCTGGCGCCAATGCCATAATGTTCTAACTAAAATTTCCTTAAAGTGCCAGCCTAGCAAAACATTTTGCTGCAAACCGCACCTCTTAAAGTGCCCGTGAAGCCGAGGTATGTCAAATTTGCCAAGGCGACCCCCATCGCGCGCTTTCTGAAATTCTGCAAAATTAGGACTATGGGAAACTCCTGCAAAAAGAAGGCCATAAAAAAACACCCTGGCGCCAATGCCATCATGTCCTGACTAAAAATTTCCTTAAAGTGCCAACCTAGCAGAACATTTTGCTGCAAACCGCGCCTCTTAAAGTGCCCGTGAAGCCGAGCTATGTCAAATTTGCCAAGGGGACCCCCAGCGCGCGTTTTCTGATATTCTGCAAAGTTGGGACCAGGGGAAACTCCTGCAAAAAGAAGGCCAGAAAAAAACACCCTGGCGCCAATGCCATTCCCTTACTAGGATTTCCTTGAAGTGCCAACCTAGCAAAACATTTTGCTGCAAACTGCGCCTCTTAAAGTGCCCGTGAAGCCGAGCTATGTCAAATTTGCCAAGGGGACCCCCAGCGCGCGTTTTCTGAAATTCTGCAAAGTTGGGACCAGGGAAAACTACTGCAAAAAGAAGGCCAGAAAAAACACCCTGGCGCCAATGCCATCATGTTATAACTAAGATTTCCTTGAAGTGCCAACCTACCAAAACATTTTGCTGCAAACCGCGCCTCCCAAAGTGCCCGTGAAGCCGAGCTATGTCAATTTTCCCAAGGGGACCCCAGAGCGCGTTTTCTGAAATTCTGCAAAGTTGGGACCAGGGGAAACTCCTGCAAAAAGAAGGCCAGAGAAAACACCCTGGCGCCAATGCCATCATGTCCTTACTAGGATTTCCTTAAAGTGCCAACCTAGTAGAACATTTAGCTGCAAACCGCGCCTCTTAAAATGCCTCTGAAGCCGAGCTATGTCAAATTTGCCAAGGGGACCCCCAGCGCGCGTTTTCTGAAATTCTGCAAAGTTGGGACCAGGGGAAACTCCTGCAAAAAGAAGGCCAGAAAAAACACCCTGGCGCCAATGCCATCATGTCCTAACTACAATTTCCTTAAACTGCCAACCCAGCAGAACACTTTGCTGCAAACCGCGCCTCCCAAAATGCCCGTGAAGCTGAGCTATGTCAAATTTGCCAAGGGGACCCCCAGCGCGCGTTTTCTGAAATTCTGCAAAGTTGGGACCAGGGGAAACTCCTGCAAAAAGAAGGCCAGAAAAAACACCCTGGCGCCAATGCCATCATGTCCTTACTAAGATTTCCTTGAAGTGCCAACCTAGCAAAAGATTTTGCTGCAAACCGCGCCTATTAAAGTGCCCGTGAAGCCGAGCTATGTCAAATTTGCCAAGGGGACCCCCAGCGCGCGTTTTCTGAAATTCTGCAAAGTTGGGACCAGGGTAAACTACTGCAAAAAGAAGGCCAGAAAAAACACCCTGGCGCCAATGCCATCATGTCCTCACTAGGATTTCCTCAAAGTGCCAACCAAGCAGAACATTTTGCTGCAAACTGCGCCTCCCAAAGTGCCCGTGAGGCCGAGCTATGTCAAATTTGGCAAGGGGACCCCCAGCGCGCGTTTTCTGAAATTCTGCAAAGTTGGGACCAGGGGAAACTCCTGCAAAAAGAAGGCCAGAAAAAACACCCTGGCGCCAATGCCATCATGTCCTTACTAAGATTTCCTTGAAGTGCCAACCTAGCAAAAGATTTTGCTGCAAACCGCGCCTATTAAAGTGCCCGTGAAGCCGAGCTATGTCAAATTTGCCAAGGGGACCCCCAGCGCGCGTTTTCTGAAATTCTGCAAAGTTGGGACCAGGGTAAACTACTGCAAAAAGAAGGCCAGAAAAAACACCCTGGCGCCAATGCCATCATGTCCTCACTAGGATTTCCTTAAAGTGCCAACCAAGCAGAACATTTTGCTGCAAACTGCGCCTCCCAAAGTGCCCGTGAAGCCGAGCTATGTCAAATTTGCCAAGGGGACCCCCAGCGCGCGTTTTCTGAAATTCTGCAAAGTTGGGACCAGGAAAACTACTGCAAAACGAAGGCCAGAAAAAACACCCTGGCGCCAATGCCATCATGTCCTAACCAAAATATCCTTTAAGTGCCAACCTAGCAGAACATTTTGCTGCAAACCGCGCCTCCCAAAGTGCCCGTGACGCCGAGCTATGTCAAATTTGCCAAAGGGACCCCCAGCGCGCGCTTTCTGAAATTCTGCAAAGTTGGGACCAGGGGAAACTCCTGCAAAAAGAAGGCCAGAAAAAACACCCTGGCGCCAATGCCATCATGTCCTAACTAGGATTTCCTTAAATTACCAACCTAGCAGAACATTTTGCTGCAAACCGCGCCTCCCAAAGTGCCCGTGAAGCCGAGCTATGTCAAATTTGCCAAGGGGACCCCCAGCGCGCGTTTTCTGAAATTCTGCAAAGTTGGGACCAGGGGAAACTCCTGCAAAAAGAAGGCCAGAAAAAATACACTAGCGCCAATGCCATCATGTCCTAACTAAAATTTCCTGAAAGTGCCAACCTAGCAAAACATTTTGCTGCAAACCGCGCCTCTTAAAGTGCCCGTGAAGCCGAGCTATGTCAAATTTGCCAAGGGGACCCCCAGCGCGCGTTTTCTGAAAATCTGCAAAGTTGGGACCAGGGAAAGTTACTGCAAAAAGAAGGCCACAAAAAAACACCCTGGCGCCAATGCCATCATGTCCTAACTAGGATTTCCTTGAAGTGCCAACCTAGCAGAACATTTTGCTGCAAACCGCGCCTCCCAAAGTGCCCGTCAAGCCGAGCTATGTCCAATTTTCCAAGGGGACCCCCAGCGCACGTTTTTTTGAAATTCTGCAAAGTTGGGACCAGGGAAAACTACTGCAAAAAAAAGGCCAGAAAAAACACCCTGGCGCCAATGCCATCATATCCTAACTAGTATTTCCCTGAAGTGCCAACCTAGCAGAACATTTTGCTGCAAACCGCGCCTCCCAAAGTGCCCGTGAAGCCGAGCTATGTCAAATTTGCCAAGGGGACCCCCAGCGCGCGTTTTCTGAAATTCTGCAAAGTTGGGACCAGGGGAAACTCCTGCAAAAAGAAGGCAAGAGAAAAACACCCTGGCGCCAATGCCATCATGTCCTAACTAGGATTTCCTTAAAGTGCTAACCTAGCAGAAAATTTTGCTGCAAACCGCGCCTCTTAAAGTGCCCGTGAAGCCGAGCAATGTCAAATTTGCCAAGGGGAACCCCAGCGCGCGTTTTCTGAAATTCTGCAAAGTTGGGACCATGGAAAACTACTGCAAAAAGAAGGCCGGAAAAAACACCCTGGCGCCAATGCGATCATGTCTTAACTAAGATTTCCTTGAAGTGCTAACCAAGCAGAACATTTTGCTGCAAATCGCGCCTCCCAAAGTGCCCGTGAAGCCGAGCTATGTCAAATTTGCCAAGGGGATTCCCAGCGCGCGTTTTCTGAAATTCTGCAAAGTTGAGACCAGGGAAAACTCCTGCCAAAAGAAGGCCAGAAAAAACACCCTGACGCCAATGTCATCATGTCCTAACTTCCATTTTCTTAAAGTGCCAACCTAGCAGAACATTTTGCTGCAAACCGCGCCTCTTAAAGTGCCCGTGAAGCCGAGCTATGTCAAATTTGCCAAGGGGACCCCCAGCGCGCGTTTTCTGAAATTCTGCAAAGTTGGGACCAGGGAAAACTACTGCAAAAAGAAGGCCAGAAAAAACACCGTGGCGCCAATGCCATCATCTTTTAACTATAATTTCCTTGAAGTGCCAACCTAGCAGAACATTTTGCTCCATTCCGCGCTTCCCAAAGTGCCCATGAAGCCGAGCTATGTCAAATTTGCCAAGGGGACCCCCAGCGCGCGTTTTCTGAAATTCTGCAAAGTTGGGACCAGGAAAAACTCCTGCAAAAAGAAGGCAAGAAAAAACACCCTGGCGCCAGTGCCATCATGTCCTAACTAGAATTTCCTTAAAGAGCTAACCTAGCACAACATTTTGCTGCAAACCGCGACTCTTAAAGTGCCCGTGAAGCCGAGCTATGTCAAATTTGCCAAGGGGACCCCCAGCGCGCGTTTTCTGAAATTCTGCAAAGTTGGGACCAGGGAAAACTACTGCAAAAAGAAGGCCACAAAAAACACCCTGGCGCCAATGCCATCATGTCTTAACTAGGATTTCCTTGAAGTGATAACCTAGCAGAACATTTTGCTCGAAACCTCTCCTCCCAAAGTGCCCGTGAAGCCGAGCTATGTCAAATATGCCAAGGGGACCCCCAGCGCGCGTTTTCTGAAATTCTGCAAAGTTGGGACCAGGGGAAACTCCTGCAAAAAGAAGGCCAGAAAAAACACCCTGGCGCCAATGCCATCATGTCGTAACTAAAATTTCCTAAAAGTGCTAACCTAGCAGAACGTTTTGCTTCAAACCGCGCCTCTTAAAGTGCCCGTGAAGCCGAGCTATGTCAAATTTGCCAAGGAGACCCCAGCGCGCGTTTTCTGAAATTCTGCAAAGTTGGGACCAGGGAAAACTCCTGCAAAAAGAAGGCCAGAAAAAACACCCTGACGCCAATGTCATCATGTCCTAACTTCGATTTTCTTAAAGTGCCAACCTAGCAGAATATTTTCCTCCATTCCGCGCTTCCCAAAGTGCCCATGAAGCCGAGCTATGTCAAATTTGCCAAGGGGACCCCCAGCGCGCGTTTTCTGAAATTATGCAAAGTTGGGACCAGGGGAAACTCCTGCAAAAAGAAGGCCAGAAAAAACACCCTAGCGCCAATGCCATCATGTCCTAACTAGAATTTCCTTGAAGTGCCAACGTAGCAAAACATTTTGCTGCAAACCGCGCCTCTTAAAGTGCCCGTGAAGCCGAGCTATGTCAAATTTGCCAAGGGAACCCCCAGCGCGCGTTTTCTGAAATTCTGCAAAGTTGGGACCAGGGGAAACTCCTGCAAAAAGAAGGCCAGAAAAAACACCCTCGCGGCAATGCCATCATGTTGTAACTAGAATTTCCTTGAAGTGCCAACCTAGCAGAACATTTTGCTGCAAACCGCGCCTCCCAAAGTGCCCGTGAAGCTGAGCTATGTCAAATTTGCCAAGGGGACCCCCAGCGCGCGTTTTCTGAAATTCTGCAAAGTTGGGACCAGGGGAAACTCCTGCAAAAAGAAGGCAAGAAAAAACACCCTCGCGCCAATGCCATCATGTCCTAACTACAATTTCCTTAAAGTGCCAACCTAGCAGAAGATTTTGCTGCAAACCGCGCCTCTTAAAATGCCCGTGAAGCCGAGCTATGTTAAATTTGCCAAGGGGACCCCCAGCGCGCGTTTTCTGAAATTCTGCAAAGTTGGGACCAGGGAAAACTACTGCAAAAACAAGGCCAGAAAAAACACCCTGGCGCCAATGCCATCATGTCCTAACTACAATTTCCTTAAAGTGCCAACCTAGCAGAAGATTTTGCTGCAAACCGCGCCTCCCAAAGTGCCCGTGAAGCCGAGCTATGTCAAATTTGCCAAAGGGACCCCCAGCGCGCGTTTTCTGAAATTCTGCAAAGTTGGGACCAGGGGAAACTCCTGCAAAAAGAAGGCCAGAACAAACACCCTGGCGCCAATGCCATCATGTCCTAACTAAAGTTTCCTTAAAGTGCCAACCTGGCAAAACATTTTGCTCCAAACCGCGCTTCTTAAAGTGCCCGTGAAGCCGAGCTATGTCAAATTTGCCAAGGGGACCCCCAGCGCGCGTTTTCTGAAATTCTACAAAGTTGGGACCAGGGAAAACTACTGCAAAAAGAAGGCCAGAAAAAACACCCTGGCGCCAATGCCATCATGTTTTAACTAAAATTTGCTTAAAGTGCCAACCTAGCAAAACATTTTGCTGCAAACCGCGCTTCTTAAAGTGCCCGTGAAGCCGAGCTATGTCAAATTTGCCTAGGGGACCCCCAGCGCGCGTTTTCTGAAATTCTGCAAAGTTGGGACCAGGGGAAACTCCTGCAAAAAGAAGGCCAGAAAAAAACAATGGCGCCAATGTCAACATGTCTTAACTTAAATTTCTTTCAAGTGCCAACCTAGCAGAACATTTTGTTGCAAACCGCGCCTCTTAAAGTGCCCGTGAAGCCGAGCTATGTCAAATTTGCCAAGGTGACCCCCAGCGCGCGTTTTCTGAAATTCTGCAAAGTTGGGACCAGGGAAAAATACTGCAAAAAGAAGGCCAGAAAAAACTCCGTGGCGCCAATGCCATCATGTCTTAACTAAGATTTCCTTAAAGTGCCAACCTAGCAGAACATTTTGCTCCATTCCGCGCTTCCCAAAGTGCCCATGAAGCCGAGCTATGTCAAATTTGCCAAGGGGACCCCCAGCGCGCGTTTTCTGAAATTCTGCAAAGTTGGGACCAGGAAAAACTCCTGCAAAAAGAAGGCCAGAAAAAACACCCTGGCGCCAATGCCATCATGTCCTAACTAGGATTTCCTTAAAGTGCCAACCTAGCAAAACATTTTGCTGCAAACCGCGCTTCTTAAAGTGCCCGTGAAGCCGAGCTATGTCAAATTTGCCTAGGGGACCCCCAGCGCGCGTTTTCTGAAATTCTGCAAAGTTGGGACCAGGGGAAACTCCTGCAAAAAAAAGGCCAGAAAAAAACAATGGCGCCAATGTCAACATGTCTTAACTTAAATTTCCTTCAAGTGCCAACCTAGCAGAACATTTTGCTGCAAACCGCGCCTCTTAAAGTGCCCGTGAAGCCGAGCTATGTCAAATTTGCCAAGGGGACCCCCAGCGCGCGTTTTCTGAAATTCTGCAAAGTTGGGACCAGGGAAAACTACTGCAAAAAGAAGGCCAGAAAAAACACCGTGGCGCCAATGCCATCATGTCTTAACTAAGATTTCCTTAAAGTGCCAACCTAGCAAAACATTTTGCTGCAAACCGCGCTTCTTAAAGTGCCCGTGAAGCCGAGCTATGTCAAATTTGGCAAGGGGACCCCCAGCGCGCGTTTTCTGAAATTCTGCAAAGTTGGGACCAGGGTAAACTCCTGCAAAAAGAAGGCCAGAAAGAACACCCTGGCGCCAATGTCATCATGTCCTAACTAGAATTTCCTTGAAGTCCCAACCAAGCAAAACATTTTGCTGCAAACCGCGCCTCTTAAAGTGCCCGTGAAGCCGAGCTATTGCAAATTTGCTAAGGGGACCCCCAGCGCGCGTTTTCTGAAATTCTGCAAAGTTGGGACCAGGGAAAACTACTGCAAAAAGAAGGCCAGAAAAAACACCCTGGCGCCAATGCCATGATGTCCTATTTAGCATTTGCTTAAAGTGCCAACCTAGCACAACATTTTGCTGCAAACCGCGCTTCCCAAAGTGCCCGTGAAGCCGAGCTATGTCAAATTTGCCAAGGGGACCCCCAGCGCGCGTTTTCTGAAATTCTGCAAAGTTGGGACCAGGGGAAACTCCTGCAAAAAGAAGGCCAGAAAAACGCCCTGGCGCCAATGCAATCATGTCCTAACTAGAATTTCCTTAAAGTGCCAACCTATCAGAACATTTTGCTGCAAACCGCGCTTCTTAAAGTGCCCGTGAAGCCGAGCTATGTCAAACTTGCCAAGGGGACCCCCAGCGCGCGTTTTCTGAAATTCTGCAAAGTTGGGACCAGGGGAAACTCCTGCAAAAAGAAGGCCAGAAAAAACACCCTGGCGCCAATGCCATCATGTCCTAACTTAAATTTCCTTGAAGTGCCAACCTAGCAAAACATTTTGCTGCAAACCGCGCCTCTTAAAGTGCCCGTGAAGCCGAGCTATGTCAAATTTGCTAAGGGGACCCCCAGCGCGCGTTTTCTGAAATTCTGCAAAGTTGGGACCAGGGAAAACTACTGCAAAAAGAAGGCCAGAAAAAACACCCTGGCGCCAATGCCATGATGTCCTATTTAGCATTTCCTTAAAGTGCCAACCTAGCACAACATTTTGCTGCAAACCGCGCTTCCCAAAGGACCAGGGAAAACTACTGCAAAAAGAAGGCCAGAAAAAACACCCTGGCGCCAATGCCATCATCTCTTAACTTAAATTTCCTTAAAGTGCCAACATAGAAAAACATTTTGCTGCAAACCGCGCCTCCCAAAGTGCCCGTGAAGCCGAGCTATGTCAAATTTGCCAAGGTGACCCCCAGCGCGCGTTTTCTGAAATTCTGCAAAGTTGGGACCAGGGGAAACTCTTGCAAAAAAAAGGCCAGAAAAAACACCTTGGCGCCAATGCCATCATGTCCTAACTAAAATTTCCTTAAAGTGACAACCTAGCAGAACATTTTCCTGCAAACCGAGCCTCTTAAAGTGCCCGTGAAGCCGAGCTATGTCAAATTTGCCAAGGGGACCCCCAGCGCGCGTTTTCTGAAATTCTGCAAAGTTGGGACCAAGGAAAACTACTGCAAAAAGAAGGCCAGAAAAAAACACCCTGGCGCCAACGCCATCATGTCCTAACTACCATTTCCTTGAAGTGCCAACCTAGCAGAACATTTTGCTGCAAACCGCGCCTCTTAAAGTGCCCGTGAAGCCGAGCTATGTCAAATTTGCCAAGGGGACCCCAGCGCGCGTTTTCTGAAATTCTGCAAAGTTGGGACAAGGGAAAACTCCTGCAAAGAAAAGGCCAGAAAAAACACCCTGGCGCCAATGCCATCATGTCTTAACTGCAATTTCCTTAATGTGCCAAGCTAGCAGAACATTTTGCTGCAAACCGCGCCTCTTAAAGTGCCCGTGAAGCCGAGCTATGTCAAATTTGCCAAGGGGATCCCCAGCGCGCGTTTTCTGAAATTCTGCAAAGTTGGGACCAGGGAAAACTACTGCAAAAAGAAGGCCAGAAAAAACACCCTGGCGCCAATGCCATCATGTCTGAACTAAAATTTCTTTAAAGTGCCAACCTAGCAAAACATTTTGCTGCAAACCGCGCCTCCCAAAGTGCCCGTGAAGCCGAGCTATGTCAAATTTGCCAAGGGCAACCCCAGCGCGCGTTTTCTGAAATTCTGCAAAGTTGGGACCAGGGGAAACTCTTGCAAAAAGAAGGCCAGAAAAAAACACCCTGGCGCCAATGCCATCATGTCCTAACTAGGATTTCCTTAAAGTGCCAACCTAGCACAACAATTTGCTGCAAACCGCGCCTCTTAAAGTGCCCGTGAAGCCGAGCTATGTCAAATTTGCCAAGGGGACCCCCAGCGCGCGTTTTCTGAAATTCTGCAAAGTTGGGACCAAGGAAAACTACTGCAAAAAGAAGGCCAGAGAAAAACACCCTGGCGCCAACGCCATCATGTCCTAACTACCATTTCCTTGAAGTGCCAACCTAGCAGAACATTTTGCTGCAAACCACGCCTCCCAAAGTGCCCGTGAAGCCGAGCTATGTCAAATTTGCCAAGGGGACCCCCAGCGCGCGTTTTCTGAAATTCTGCAAAGTTGGGACCAGGGGAAACTCCTGCAAAAAGAAATCCAGAAAAAACACCCCGGCGCCAATGCCATCATGTCGTAACTAGGATTTCCTTGAAGTGTTAACCTAGCAGAACATTTTGCTGCAAACGGCACCTCCCAAAGTGCCCGTGAAGCCGACCTATGTCAAATTTGCCAAGGGGACCCCCAGCGCGCGTTTTCTGAAATTCTGCAAAGTTGGGACCAGGTGAACCTCTTGCAAAAAGAAGGCCAGAACAAACACCCTGGCGCCAATGCCATCATGTCCTAACTAGAATATCCTTAAAGTGCCAGCCAAGCAGAACATTTTACTGCAAACCGCGCCTCTTAAAGTGCCCGTGAAGCCGAGCTATGTCAAATTTGCCAAGGGGACCCCCAGCGCGCGTTTTCTGAAATTCTGCAAAGTTGGGACCAGGGGAAACTCCTGCAAAAAGAATGCCATTAAAACACCCTGGCGCCAATGCCATCATGTCTTAACTAAAATTTCCTTGAAGTGCCAACCAAGCAAAACATTTTGCTGCAAACCGCGCCTCTTAAAGTGCCCGTGAAGCCGAGCTATGTCAAATTTGCCAAGGGGACCTTAAGCGCGCGTTTTCTGAAATTCTGCAAAGTTGGGACCAGGGAAAACTACTGCAAAAAGAAGGCCAGTAAAAAAACCCTGGCGCCAATGTCATCATGTCCTAACTAAGATTTCCTAAAAGAGGCAACCTAGCAGAACATTTTGCTGCAAACCGCGCCTCCCAAAGTGCCTGTGAAGCCGAGCTATGTCAAACTTGCCAAGGAGACCCCCAGCGCGCGTTTTCTGAAATTCTTCAAAGTTGGGACCAGGGGAAACTCCTGCAAAAAGAAGGCCAGAAAAAACACCCTGGCGCCAATGCCATCATGTCCTATTTAGGATTTCCTTAAAGTGCCAACCTAGCAGAACATTTTGTTGCAAACCGCGCCTCTTAAAGTGCCCGTGAAGCCGAGCTATGTCAAATTTGCCAAGGGGACCCCCAGCGCGCGTTTTCTGAAATTCTGCAAAGTTGGGATCAGGGAAAACTCGTGCAAAAAGAAGGCCAAAAAAAACACCCTGGCGCCAATGCCATCATGTTCTAACTAAACTTCTCTTGAAGTGCCAGCCTAGCAGAACATTTTGCACCAAACCGCGCTTCTTAAAGTTCCCGTGAAGCTGAGCTATGTCAAATTTGCCAAGGAAACCCCCAGCGCGCGTTTTCTAAAATTCTGCAAAGTTGGGACCAGGGAAAACTACTGCAAAAAGAAGGCAAGAAAAAACACTCTGGCGCCAATGCCATCATGTCGTAACTAGAATTTCCTTGAAATGCCAACCTCGCGCAACATTTTGCTACAAACCGCGCCTCTTAAAGTGCCCGTGAAGCCGAGCAATGTCAAATTTGCCAAGGGGACCCCCAGCGCGCGTTTTTTGAAATTCTTCAAAGTTGGGACCAGGGAAAACTCCTGCAAAGAGAAGGCCAGAAAAAACACCCTGGCGCCAATGCCATCATGTCTTAACTTAAATTTCCTTCAAGTGCCAACCTAGCAGAACACTTTGCTGCAAACCGCGCCTCCCAAATTGCCCGTGAAGCCGAGCTATGTCAAATTTGCCAAGGGGACCCCCAGCGCGCGTTTTCTGAAATTCTGCAAAGTTGGGACCAGGGAAAACTACTGCAAAAAGAAGGCCACAAAAAACACCCTGGCGCCAATGCCATTATGTCCTAACCAGAATTTCCTTTAAGTGTTAACGTAGCAGAACATTTTGCTGCAAACCGCGCCTCCCAAAGTGCCCGTGAAGCCGAGCTATGTCAAATTTGCCAACGGGACCCCCAGCGCGCGTTTTTTGAAATTCTGCAAAGTTGGGACCAGGGAAAACTACTGCAAAAAGAAGACCAGAAAAAAACCCTGGCGCCAATGCCATCATGTCCTAACTAGGATTTCCTTGAAGTGCCTACCTAGCAGAACATTTTGCTGCAAACCGCGCCTCCCAAAGTGCCCGTGAAGCCGAGCTATGTCAAATTTGCCAAGGGGACACCCAGCGCGCGTTTTCTGAAATTCTGCAAAGTTGGGACCAGGGGAAACTCCTGCAAAAAGAAGGCCAGAAAAAACACCCTGCCGCCAATGCCATCATGTCCTAACTAAAATTTCCTTAAAGTGCCAAGCTAGCAGAACATTTTGCTTTAAACAGCGTCTCTTAAAGTGCCCGTGAAGCCGAGCTATGTCAAATTTGCCAAGGGGACCCCCAGCGCGCGTTTTTTGAAATTCTGCAAAGTTGGGACCAGGGAAAACTACTGCAAAAAAGAAGGCCAGAAAAAACACCCTGGCGCCAATGCCATCATGTCCTAACTAGGATTTCCTTGAAGTGCCAACCTAGCAGAACATTTTGCTGCAAACTGCGCCTCCCAAAGTGGCCGTGAAGCCGAGCTATGTTAAATTTGCCAAGGGGAGCCCCAGCGCGCGTTTTCTGAAATTCTGCAAAGTTGGGACCAGGGAAAACTACTGCAAAAAGAAGGCCAAAAAAAACACCCTGGCGCCAATGCGATCATGTCCTAACTAAAATTTCCTTGAAGTGCCAACCTAGCAGAACATTTTGCTGCAAACCGCGCCTCTCAAAGTGCCCGTGAAGCCGAGCTATGTCAAATTTGCCAAGGGGACCCCCAGCGCGCGTTTTCTGAAATTCTGCAAAGTTGGGACCAGGGGAAACTCCTGCAAAAAGAAGGCCAAAAAAAACACCCTGGCGCCAATGCCATCATGTCCTAACTACAATTTCCTTAAAGCGCAAACCTAGCAGAACATTTTGCTGCAAACCGCGCCTCTTAAAGTGCCCGTAAAGCCGAGCTATGTCAAATTTGCCAAGGGGACCCCCAGCGCGCGTTTTCTGAAATTCTGCAAAGTTGGGACCAGGGAAAACTACTGCAAAAAGAAGGCCAGAAAAAACACCCTGGCGCCAATGCCATTATGTCCTAACCACGATTTCCTTCAATTGCCAACCTGGCAGAACATTTTGCTGCAAACCGCGCCTCCCAAAGTGCCCGTGAAGCCGAGCTATGTCAAATTTGCCAAGGGGACCCCCAGCGCGCGTTTTCTGAAATTCTGCAAAGTTGGGACCAGAGGAAATTCATGCAAAAAGAAGGCCATAAAAAACACCCTCGCGCCAATGCCATCATGTCCTAACTAAAATTTCCTTGAAGTGCCAAGCTAGCAGAACATTTTGCTATAAACAGCGCCTCTTAAAGTGCCCGTGAAGCCAAGCTATGTCAAATTTGCCAAGGGGACCCCCAGCGCGCGTTTTCTGAAATTCTGCAAAGTTGGGACCAGGGAAAACTACTGCAAAAAGAAGGCCAAAAAAAACACCCTCGCGCCAATGCCACCATGTCCTAACTAACATTTCCTAAAAGTGCCAACCTAGCATAACATTTTGCTGCAAACCGCACTTCTTAAAGTGCCCGTGAAGCCGAGCTATGTCAAATTTGCCAAGGGGACCCCCAGCGCGCGTTTTCTGAAATTCTGCAAAGTTGGGACCAGGGAAAACTCCTGCAAAAAGAGGGCCAGAAAAAACACCCTTCCGCCAATGCCATTATGTCGTAACTAGAATTTCCTTAAAGTGCCAACCTAGCACAACATTTTGCTGCAAACCGCGCCTCCCAAAGTGCCCGTGAAGCCGAGCTATGTCAAATTTGCCAAGGGGACCCCCAGCGCGCGTTTTCTAAAATTCTGCAAAGTTGGGACCAGGGAAAACTACTGCAAAAAGAAGGCCAGAAAAAACACCCTGGCGCCAATGCCATCATGTTCTAACTAAAATTTCCTTAAAGCGCCAACCTAGCAGAACATTTTGCTGCAAACCGCGCCTCCCAAAGTGCCCGTGAAGCCGAGCTATGTTAAATTTGCCAAGGGGAGCCCCAGCGCGCGTTTTCTGAAATTCTCCAAAGTTGGGACCAGGGAAAACTCCTGCAAAATGAGGGCCAGAAAAAACACCCTTGCGCCAATGCCATTATGTTGTAACTAGAATTTCCTTGAAGTGCCAACCTAGCAGAACATTTTGCTGCAAACCGCGCCTCTTAAAGTGCCCGTGAAGCCGACCTATGTCAAATTTGCCAAGGAGACCCCCAGCGCGCGTTTTCTGAAATTCTGCATAGTTGGGACCAGGGAAAACTCCTGCAAAAAGAAGGCCACAAAAAACACCCTGGCGCCAATGCCATTACGTCCTAACCAGGATTTCCTTTAAGTGTTAACCTAGCAGAACATTTTGCTGCAAACCGCGCCTCCCAAAGTGCCCGTGAAGCCGAGCTATGTCAAATTTGCCAACGGGACCCCCAGCGCGCGTTTTTTGAAATTCTGCAAAGTTGGGACCAGGGAAAACTACTGCAAAAAGAAGACCAGAAAAAAACCCTGGCGCCAATGCCATCATGTCCTAACTAAGATTTCCTTGAAGTGCCTACCTAGCAGAACATTTTGCTGCAAACCGCGCCTCCCAAAGTGCCCGTGAAGCCGAGCTATGTCAAATTTTCCAAGGGGACACCCAGCGCGCGTTTTCTGAAATTCTGCAAAGTTGGGAGCAGGGGAAACTCCTGCAAAAAGAAGGCCAGAAAAAACACCCTGGCGCCAATGCCATCATGTCCTAACTAGGATTTCCCTCAAGTGCCAAGCTAGCAGAACATTTTGCTTTAAACAGCGTCTCTTAAAGTGCCCGTGAAGCCGAGCTATGTCAAATTTGCCAAGGGGACCCCCAGCGCGCGTTTTTTGAAATTCTGCAAAGTTGGGACCAGGGAAAACTACTGCAAAAAAGAAGGCCAGAAAAAACACCCTGGCGCCAATGCCATCATGTCCTAACTAGGATTTCCTTGAAGTGCCAACCTAGCAGAACATTTTGCTGGAAACTGCGCCTCCCAAAGTGGCCGTGAAGCCGAGCTATGTTAAATTTGCCAAGGGGAGCCCCAGCGCGCGTTTTCTGAAATTCTGCAAAGTTGGGACCAGGGAAAACTACTGCAAAAAGAAGGCAAAAAAAACACCCTGGCGCCAATGCGATCATGTCCTAACTAAAATTTCCTTCAAGTGCCAACCTAGCAGAACATTTTGCTGCAAACCGCGCCTCTCAAAGTGCCCGTGAAGCCGAGCTATGTCAAATTTGCCAAGGGGACCCCCAGCGCGCGTTTTCTGAAATTCTGCAAAGTTGGGACCAGGGAAAACTCCTGCAAAAAGAAGGCCAAAAAAAACACCCTGGCGCCAATGCCATCATGTCCTAACTACAATTTCGTTGAAGCGCAAACCTAGCAGAACATTTTGCTGCAAACCGCGCCTCTTAAAGTGCCCGTAAAGACGAGCTATGTCAAATTTTCCAAGGGGACCCCCAGCGCGCGTTTTCTGAAATTCTGCAAAGTTGGGACCAGGGAAAACTACTGCAAAAAGAAGGCCAGAAAAAACACCCTGGCGCCAATGCCATTATGTCCTAACCAGGATTTCCTTCAAGTGCCAACCTAGCAGAACATTTTGCTGCAAACCGCGCCTCCCAAAGTGCCCGTGAAGCCGAGCTATGTCAAATTTGCCAAGGAGACCCCCAGCGCGCGTTTTCTGAAATTCTGCAAAGTTGGGACCAGGGAAAACTCCTGCAAAAAGAAGGCCAGAAAAAACACCCTGGCGCCAATGCCATCATGTCCCAACTACAATTTCCTTAAAGTGCCAACCTAGCAGAACATTTTGATGCAAACCACGTCCCTCAAAGTGCCCGTGAAGCCGAGCTATGTCAAATTTGCCAAGGGGAACCCCAGCGCGCGTTTTCTGAAAGTCTGCAAAGTTGGGACCAGGGAAAACTACTGCAAAAAGAAGGCCAGAAAAAACACTTTGGCGCCAATGCCACCATGTCCTAACTAAGATATCCTTGAAGTGCCAACCTAGCAAAACATTTTGCTGCAAACCGCGCCTCTTAAAATGCCCGTGAAGCCGAGCTATGTCAAATTTACCAAGGGGACCCCCAGCGCGCGTTTTCTGAAATTCTGCAAAGTTTAGACCAGGGAAAACTCCTGCAAAAAGAAGGCCAGAAAAAAACCCCTGGCGCCAATGCCATCATGTCCTAACTAACATTTCCTTAAAGTGCCAACCTAGCAGAACATTGTGCTGCAAACCGCGCCTCTTAAAGTGCCCGTGAAGCCGAGCTATGTCAAATTTGCCAAGGGGACCCCCAGCGCGCGTTTTCTGAAATTCTGCAAAGTTAAACCAGGGAAAACTACTGCAAAAAGAAGGCCAGAAAAAACACCCTGGCGCCAATGCCATCATGTTTTAACTAACATTTCCTTTAAGTGCCAACCTAGCAGAATATTTTGCTGCAAACTGCGCCTCTCAAAGTGCCCGTGAAGCCGAGCTATGTCAAATTTGCCAAGGGGACCCCCAGCGCGCGTTTTCTGAAATTCTGCAAAGTTGGGACCAGAAGAAACTCCTGCAAAAAGAAGGCCAGAAAAAAACACCCTGGCGCCAATGCCATCATGTCCTAACTAGAATTTCCTTGAAGTGCCAACCTAGCAGAACATTTTGCTGCAAACCGCGCCTCCCAAAGTGCCTGTGAAGCCGAGCTATGTCAAATTTGCCAAGGGGACCCCCAGCGCGCGTTTTCTGAAATTCTGCAAAGTTGGGACCAGGGGAAACTCCTGCGAAAAGAAGGCCAGAAAAAACACCCTGGCGCCAATGCCATCATGTCTTAACTAGGATTTCCTTGAAGTGCCTACCTAGCAAAAAATTTTGCTGCAAACCGCGCCTCCCAAAGTGCCCGTGAACCCGAGCTATGTCAAATTTGCCAAGGGGACCCCCAGCGCGCGTTTTCTGAAATTCTGCAAAGTTGGGACCAGGGAAAACTCCTGCAAAAAGAAGGCCAGAAAAAAACACCCTGGCGCCAATGTCATCATGTTCTAACTGGAATTTTCTTGAAGTGCCAACCTAGCAAAACATTTTGCTGCAAACCGCGGCTCCCAAAGTGCCCGTGAAGCCGAACTATGTCAAATTTGCCAAGGGTACCCCCAGCGCGCGTTTTCTGAAATTCTGCAAAGTTGGGACCAGGGGAAACTCCTGCAAAAAGAAGGCCAGAAAAAACACGCTGGCGCCAATGCCATCATGTCCTAACTATGATTTACTTGAAGTGCCAACCTAGCAAAACATTTTGCTTCAAACAGCGCCTCTTAAAGTGCCCGTGAAGCCGAGCTATGTCAAATTTGCCAAGGGGACCCCCAGCGCGCGTTTTCTGAAATTCTTCAAAGTTGGGACCAGGGAAAACTACTGCAAAAAGAAATCCAGAAAAAACACCCTGGCGCCAAAGCCATCATGTCCTAACTAGAATTTCCTTGAAGTGCCAACCTAGCGGAACATTTTGCTGCAAACCGCGCCTCCCAAAGTGCCCGTGAAGCCGAGCTATGTCAAATTTGCCAAGGGGACCCCCAGCGCGCGTTTTCTGAAATTCTGCAAAGTTAGGACCAGGGGAAACTACTGCAAAAAGAAGGCCAGAAAAAAACACCCTGACGCCAATGCCATCATGTCCTAACTAAAATTACCTTGAAGAGCCTACCTAGCAGAACATTTTGCTGCAAACCGCGCCTCCCAAAGTGCCCGTGATGCCGAGTTTTGTCAAATTTGTCAAGGGGACCCCCAGCGCGCGTTTTCTGAAATTCTGCAAAGTTGGGACCAGGGGAAACTCCTGCAAAAAGAAGGCCAGATAAAACACCCTGACACCAATACCATCATGTCTTAACTAGGATTTTCTTCAAGTGCCAACCTAGCAGAACATTTTGCTGCAAACTGCGCCTCCCAAAGTGCCCGTGAAGCCGAGCTATGTCAAATTTGCCAAGGGGACCCCCAGCGCGCGTTTTCTGAAATTCTGCAAAGTTGGGACCAGGGGAAACTCCTGCAAAAAGAAGGCCAGATAAAACACCCTGGCACCAATGCCATCATGTCCTAACTAAGATTTCCTTGAAATGCTAACCTAGCAAAACATTTTGCTTCAAACAGCGCCTCTTAAAGTGCCCGTGAAGCCGAGCTATGTCAAATTTGCCAAGGGGACCCCCAGCGCGCGTTTTCTGAAATTCTGCAAAGTTGGGACCAGGGGAAACTCCTGCAAAAAGAAGGCCAAAAAAAACACCCTGGCGCCAATGCCATCATGTCCTAACTAGCATTTCTTTCAAGTGCCAACCTAGCAGAACATTTTGCTGCAAACCGCGCCTCCCAAAGTGCCCGTGAAGCCGAGCTATGTCAAATTTGCCAAGGGGACCCCCAGCGCGCGTTCTCTGAATTTCTGCAAAGTTGGGACCAGAAAAAATTACTGCAAAAAGAAGGCCAGAAAAAACACCCTGGCGCCAATGCCATCATGTCCTAACTACAATATCCTTAAAGTGCGAACCTAGCACAACATTTTGCTGCAAACCGCGGCTCCCAAAGTGCCCGTGAAGCCGAGCTATCTTAAATTTGCCAAGGAGACCCTGTGCGCGCGTTTTCTGAAATACTGCAAAGTTGCGACCAGGGGAGAATCCTGCAAAAAGAAGGCCACAAAAAACACCCTAGCGCAAATGCCATCATATTTTTATTACAATTTCCTTCAAGCGCCAACCTAGCACAACATTTTGCTGCAAACAACGGCTTCCAAAGTGCCCGTGAAGCCGGGCTATGTCAAATTTCCCAAGGAGACCTCACCGCGCGTTTTCTGAAGTTCTGCAAAGTTGCGACCAGGGGAAACTCCTGCAAACAGAAGGCCACAATAAACACCCTAGCACGAATGCCATCATGTCGTAATTAGGATTTCCTTCAAGTGCCAACCTAGCACAACATTTTGCTGCAAACCGCGGCTCCCAAAGTGCCCGTGAAGCCGAGCTATGTCAAATTTGCCAAGGAGACCCTCAGCGCGCGTTTTCTGAAATTCTGGAAAGTTGCGACCAGGGGAAACTCCTGCAAAAAGAAGGCAACAAAAAACACGCTGGCGCGAATGGCATCATCTTCTAGATAAAATTTCCTGGAAGTGCCAACCTAGCACAACATTTTGCTGCAAACCGCGCCTCCCAAACTGCCCGTGAAGCCGAGCTATGTCAAATTTGCCAAGGAGACCCTCAGGGCGCGTTTTCTGAAATTCTGCAAAGTTGCAACCAGGGGAAACTCCTGGAAAAAGAAGGCCACATAAAACACCCTGGCGCGAATGCCATCATGTCCTTATTAGAATGCACTTAAAGTGCCAGCCTAGCACAACATTTTGCTGGAAACGGCGGCTCCCAAAGTGCCCGTGAAGCTGAGCTATGTCAAATTTGCCAATAAGACCCTCAGCGCGCGTTTTCTGAAATTCTGCAAAGTTGCGACCAATGGAAACTCCTGCAAAAAGAAGGCCAGAAAAAACACCCTGGCGCGAACGCCATCATGTCCTAATCAGAATTTCCTTAAAGTGCCAACCTAGCACAACGTTTTGCTGCAAACTGCGGCTCCCAAAGTGCCCGTGAAGCCGAGCCATGTCAAATTTGCCAAGGAGACCCTCAGCGGGCGTTTTCGGAAATTCTGCAAAAATGCGACCAGGGGAAACTCCTGCAAAAAGAACGCCAGAAAAAACACCCTGGCGCAAATGCCATCATGTCGTAATTACAATTTCGTTCAAGTGCCAACCTAGCACAACATTTTGCTGCAAACCGCGGCTCCCAAAGTGCCCGTGAAGCCGAGCTATGTCAAATTGGCCAAGGAGACCCTCATCGCGCGTTTTCTGAAATTCTGCAAAGTTGCGACCAGCGGAAACTCCTGAAAAAAGAAGGCCAGAAAAAACACCCTGGCGCGAATGCCATCATGTCTTAATTAGCACTTCCTTCAAGTGCCAACCTAGCACAACATTTTGCTGCAAACCGCGGCTCCCAAAGTGCCCGTGAAGCCGAGCCATGGCAAATTTCGCAAGGACACCCTCATCGCGCTTTTTCTGAAATTCTGCAAAGTTGCGACCAAGCGAAACTCCTCCAGAAAGAAGGTCACAAAAAAGACCCTGGCGCAAATGCAATCATTTCCTAATTAAAATGCGCTTGAAGTGCAAACATAGCACAACAGTTTGCTGCAAACCGCGGCTCCCAAAGTGCCCGTAGAGCCGAGCTATGGAAAATTTGGCAAGGGCACCCTCATCGCGCTTTTTCTAAAATTCTGCAAAGTTGCGACCAAGGATGACTCCTCCAGAAAGAAGGCCACAGAAAAACACCCTGGCTCAAATGCCATTATCTACTAATTACAATGCACTTCAAGTGCAAACATAGCACAACATTTTGTTGCAAACCGCGGCTCCCAAAGTGCCCGTAAAGTCGAGCTATGGCAAATTTGGCAAGGACACCCTAATCGGGGAATTTCTGAAATTCTGCAAAGTTGCGACCAAGGGAAACTCCTCCGGAAAGAAGGCCACAAAAAACACCCTGGCGAAAATGCCATCAACGCCCAATTAGAATGCGCTTAAAGTGCAGACATAGCACAACATTTTGCTGCAAACCGCGGCTCCCAAAGTGCCTGTAAATCCGAGCTATGGCACATTTGGCAAGGACACCCTCATCGCGCATTTTCTGAAATTCTGCAATGTTGCGACCAACGGAAACTCCTCCAGAAAGAAGCCCACAAAAATCACCCTGGCGCAAATGCCATCATCCCCTAATTAAAAAACACTCGAAGTGCAAACATAGCACAACATTTTGCTGCAAATCGCGGCTCCCAAAGTGCCCGTAAAGCCGAGCTATGGCAAATTTCGCAAGGACACCCTCATCGCGCTTTTTCTGAAATTCTGCAAAGTTGCGACCAAGGGAAACTTGTCCAGAAAAAAGGCCACAAAAAACACCCTGGCGCAAATGCCATCATCCCCTAATTAGAATGCACTTGAAGTGAAACATAGCACAACATTTTGCTGCAAACCGCGGCGCTTAAACTGCCCGTAAAGCCGAGCTATGGCAAATTTCGCAAGGACACCCTCATCGCGCTTTTTCTGAAATTCTGCAAAGTTGCGACCAAGGGAAACTCCCACAGAAAGAAGGCCACAAAAAACACCCTGGCGCAAATGCCATCATCCCCTAATTACAATGCACTTGAAGTGAAACATAGCACAACATTTTGCTGCAAACCGCGGCGCTTAAACTGCCCGTAAAGGCGAGCTATGGCAAATTTCGCAAGGACACCCTCATCGCGCATTTTCTGAAATTCTGCAAAGTTGCGACCAAAGGAAACTCCTCCAGAAAAAAGGCCACAAAAAACACCCTGGCGCAAACGTCATCATCTCTTAATTAGATTGCCCTTGAAGTGCAAACATAGCACAACATTTTGCTGCAAATCGCGGCTCCCAAAGTGCCCGTAAAGCCGAGCTATGGAAAATTTGGCAAGGACACCCTCATCGCGCATTTTCTGAAATTCTGCAAAGTTGCGAACAAGGTAAACTCCTCCAGAAAGAAGGCCACAAAAAACACCCTGGCGCAAATGCCATCATTTCCTAATTAAAATGCGCTTGAAGTGCAAACATAGCACAACAGTTTGCTGCAACCCGCGGCTCCCAAAGTGCCCGTAGAGCCGAGCTATGGAAAATTTGGCAAGGGCACCCTCATCGCGCTTTTTCTAAAATTCTGCAAAGTTGCGACCAAGGAAAACTCCTCCAGAAAGAAGGCCACAGAAAAACACCCTGGCGCAAATGCCATCATCTACTAATTACAATGCACTTCAAGTGCAAACATAGCACAACATTTTGCTGCAAACCGCGGCTCCCAAAGTGCCCGTAAAGCCGAGCTATGGAAAATTTGGCAAGGACACCCTCATCGCGCATTTTCTGAAATTCTGCAAAGCTGCGACCAAGGAAAACTCCTCCAGAAAAAAGGCCACAAAAAACACCCTGGCGAAAATGCCATCATCCCGTAATTAGAATGCGCTTAAAGTGAAACATAGCACAACATTTTGCTGGAAACCGCGGCGCTTAAACTGCCCGTAAAGCGGAGCTATGGCAAATTTCGCAAGGACACCCTCATCGCGCTTTTTCTGAAATTCTGCAAAGTTGCGATCAATGGAAACTCCTCCAGAAAGAAGGCCACAAAAAAGACCCTGGCGCAAATGTCATCATCTAATAAATAGAATCCAATTCCAGTGCAAACATAGCACAACATTTTGCTGCAAACCGCGGCTCCCAAAGAGCCCGTAAAGCCGAGCTATGGAAAATTTGGCAAGGACACCCTCATCGCGCATTTTCTGAAATTCCGCAAAGTTGCAACCAAGCAAAACTCCTCCAGAAAGAAGGCCACAAAAAACACCCTGGCGCAAATGCCATCATTTACTAATTAAAATACACTTCAAGTGCAAACATAGCACAACATTTTGCTGCAAACTGCGGCGCCTAAAGTGCCCGTAAAGCCGAGCTATGGCAAATTTCGCAAGGACACCCTCATCGCGCTTTTTCTGAAATTCTGCAAAGTTGCGACCAAGGGAAACTCCTCCAGAAAAAAGGCCACAAAGAACACCCTGGCGCAAACGTCATCATCTCCTAATTAGATTGCCCTTGAAGTGCAAACATAGCACGACATTTTGCTGCAAACCGCGGCTCCCAAAGTGCCCGTAAAGCCGAGCTATGGAAAATTTGGCAAGGACACCCTCATCGCGCATTTTCTGAAATTCTGCAAAGTTGCGACCAAGGGAAACTCCTCCAGAAATAAGGCCACAAAAATCACCCTGGCGCAAATGCCATCATTTCCTAATGAAAATACGCTTGAAGTGCAAAGATAGCACAACAGTTTGCTGTAAACCGCGGCTCCCAAAGTGCCCGTAGAGCCCAGCTATGGAAAATTTGCCAAGGACACCCTCATCGCGCTTTTACTGAAATTCTGCAAAGTTGCGACCAAAGGAAACTCCTCCAGAAAGAAGGCCACAAAAAAACACCCTGGCGTAAATGCCATCATCTACTAATTAAAATGCACTTGAATTGCAAACATAGCACAACATTTTCCTGCAAACCGCGGCTCCCAAAAGGCCCGTAAAGCCGAGCTATGGCAAATTTGGCAAGGACACCCTCATCGCGCATTTTCTGAAATTCTGCAAAGTTGCGACCAAGGGAAACTCCTGCAGAAAGAAGGCCACAAAAAACACCCTGGCGCAAATGCCATCATTTCCTAATTAAAATGCGCTTGAAGTGCAAACATAGCACAACAGTTTGCTGCAAACCGCGGCTGCCAAAGTGCCCGTAGAGCCGAGCTATGGAAAATTTGGCAAGGGCACCCTCATCGCGCTTTTTCTAAAATTCTGCAAAGTTGCGACCAAGGAAAACTCCTCCAGAAAGAAGGCCACAGAAAAACACCCTGGCGCAAATGCCATCATCTACTAATTACAATGCACTTCAAGTGCAAACATAGCACAACATTTTGCTGCAAACCGCGGCTCCCAAAGTGCCCGTAAAGCCGAGCTATGGCAAATTTGGCAAGGACACCCTCATCGCGCTTTTTCTGAAATTCTGCAAAGTTGCGACCAAGGGAAACTCCCCCAGAAATAAGGCTACAAAAAACACCCTGGCGCAAATGCCATCATCCCCTAATTACAATGCCCTTGAAGTGCAAACATAGCACAACATTTTGCTGCAAACCGCGGCGCTTAAACTGGCCGTAAAGCCGAGCTATGGCAAATTTCGCAAGGACACCCTCATCGCGCTTTTTCTGAAATTCTGCAAAGTTGCGACCAAGGGAAACTCCCCCAGAAATAAGGCCACAAAAAACACCCTGGCGCAAATGCCATCATCCCCTAATTAGAATGCACTTGAAGTGAAACATAGCACAACATTTTGGTGCAAACCGCGGCTCCCAAAGTGCCCGTAACGTAGCCTGAAATGTCAGTCATCTCCCGCCCTCAGCCTTCCCCGTGCGAGAGACGCCTGAAGTCTGAGCGTTATAATTCCATCCAGTGACGTCATACTGTTTCTGATATGTGAAGTTATTTTTCATTGGTTATTATGCGAGCGAGATAGATTACCGTTTTTCATTGGATATGAAAATGAAAACAACTTTGTGACTTCACTGTCGATAATGGCGGACGCGTTTCGTGCATGCGATGAGAAATTCGAAAGTAGTTTAAAGGCTTTTTTACCCAAGTTTGGTGTCACAGAACTACGCGCAGACCAAAAGCAGGCACTTTTACATTTAATATCTGGAAGAGATGTGTTTGTTAATCTTCCAACCGGCTTCGGTAAGTCACTGATCTATCAGCTTGCTCCTTCAATCGTAGAAGAAATGTCACGTCTTGGCGGGAAGGTTCGCAGTGCAATCATTCTGGTGATCTCTCCTCTAGTGTCCTTGATGAGAGATCAAGTGCAAGGTTTGGAGCGAAAAGGAATAAAAGCCTCGTTTATCGGTGGGGGACAAGAAGAGGCAAATTTGCAGAAGATCTTCAAAGGAGAAATGAACATTGTTAATTCATCTCCGGAAGCTGTGCTGGGAAATGAACAATGGCGTGAAATGGTTAGCTCGCCCATTTACCAAAGAAATGTAATTGCGGTCGCTGTCGATGAAGCACATTGTATTACTCATTGGTATGTTTAATTTATCTGTTATCCTTTTTGAATCACTATTACGTGCAGCGGAACGATTACACCATCTGTAATTCTTGCTCAATAGCGGTAACCTATCAAGTTCTTCATCGATCATTTGGAATGATAACAACAGGAGAGCGTTTAAGAGTCAATCACTTGCTCTCAAAAATGTATGAAGGGTTCCACCGTTACGGAATTCAAAGATCTTTTTATACAAAGGAAATCAGGCCGCAGAAGAAAGGATGACATTATTCTTCCCAGACCTGAAACAAACCTTATTAGGAACTCCATAAGTTATAGAGGAGCAATTGCATGGAATAGTTTAACGAACAAAGAAACAACGGCTCAAACCTTGAAAGATTTTAAACGCTGTTTTCGAAAGTTTGACACAGATAAAATAAATTTTGAACCGATTTTAGCTATAACCAATAACAGAGACACCGACTACGAATATTTCTGATAGGTTTTATTTTGTAAGATAAATTTTAATTGTACATATGTTTTAAGTATTTTACTTTTTGGTTACTATTGTTTGCACGACCCCACCAGCAATGCTGATCTCACTTATCGTGCTAAAATAAAGTTCTCAGTCAGTCATATACAAATACCATCAATAGTAGCAACTGAGTTGTATCTATGTATTGTATTGCAGGGGCCAAAGTGGAAATACAGGCAATGTTGCTTTCAGGAGATGGTACAACAACATCCAAGAATTGAGGTCTCTCCTCCCAAGTCAGACAACTTTTATAGCTCTCACTGCAACTGCTATGAAATCTACAAGGGAAAAAATATGCAGTGCCTTGAATATGGAGAAACCAGAATTAGTGATGGCTTCCCCCGAACGACCAAATATCTGTTATGCAGTGGTAAAAATGTCTAACAAAAGTCATGTGACAGTATTTTGAACAGCTTTTAAATCAACTGAAAACTAAAGGCAACCAGTGTGACCGATGTACCATTTACTGCCAGACTGTAAATCAATGCAGTACTTTATTTTCATTGTTCTCAGTTCAACTAGGAAAGAAAATGTACTTGCATGAGGAGAAGCCAAATGCCAAAGAAAGGCTTGTTGAAATGATGCATGTAAGAACCCCGGATAATGTCAAAGAGACAGTGCTAAATTCAATGGCTGATTATGCGGGCCACATAAGGGTTCTCATTTGTACCATTGCGTTTGGTATGGGAGTTGATGCCAAGGGAGTCCGAACAATCATAAACTTTGGGCCTTCCCGTAATTTGGAATTATATGTACAAGAAAGTGGCCGTTGCTGCAGAGATGGAAAGCCAGGAAAGTGTATCATTCTATACTTAGGTCGAATGTTAAGCACCTGTGCAAAGGACATTAAAGATTATGTTTCAACTAAAGCTTGTAGCAGACAGTACATCAATGGTTATTTTGACAGACCCATTACCTCATCTCAAACTGCAAACCCTCCCACTCCCCATGATTGTTGTGAGAACTGTGCATTGTCCTGCACCTGTGGTCATGATGGTTGCAGTGATGAGAGTATTTGCTCCATTGATCAGGCTCTTACAGTGTGCATATCGCCAGTAAGAAATGTTTCAGAGGACCAACTTGCATCTCTAAAAAGGGAACTCATGAGATACAAGAAGACATGGGTAGCATATTGTATGCAAAGGAACATGCACAGTCAAAGTCAAGTTTCAGCAATTTCTTGGCCAAGTTTCCTTATGGAATTTGGAGACTACCACATTGGGCAAGTAATTGAAAGTGCTCCATACATTGCATCATGGAGTGATGTTCTTAAGTGTATTGAGATTTGGAGAGTAAACCATGCTATTGAAATTTGGAAAACATTGAAGAAAATATTAGCCGATTTGCAAGATGAACCACTGCCAGAAATTTCAGATGTGGAAACTGACATTGATGATGATGACGAAGATGACAATGACTGGATGAGAATGTTAAATGACTCATTTAATGACTTTAGTTTTACAGCAATGCTGGAAGAAGAAGAGAGTATGGATGTTGATGAAGATGCTTCATATGAAGCTGCTATTCCAGACATTTTAGACAATGTTTTGAGTTCAATTTGATCATGGATGTATTTCTTGTACAACACTTATTGCCTATTGTACATATTGTGGCGAACTGTGGTAAATTATAATATATTATTGTATGAGAGGGAAATGATTTTAATCCATGAATCTGGTGTATCTACAAATATTGATCATTTTGAAGAACATTTTCTTCATAAGATAATTTAAGGTACAAAGATATATTGTCAACAGATCATTGGAAACTGAAAACCAATGTTACCTGAACTGCTAAGTTTTTAGCAAAGGATTGATAATGACTCACTATGTTATTTCAATTTGATTACATAGTGTATTTCTTGTGACAAAATTTCCATTTTATTATTGCCCATTTATAATATGTTGTGGCCAGCTTTGGTTAACTATAATATATTACATGTATTGTATGACGGGGGACTGATTTTAAACCATCAATCCGGTATAACTACAAAAAATTAATATTGATCATTTTGTAGAACATTTTTCACAACAGAAACTAAGAAAAAGTTCACAAGATATAATAGAAACTGATGAAATGGTAACTGAAAACCAATGTTACCTGAACTTCTAAGTTTTGGACAAAAGATTGACTACAACTTGTTATGAGGGGAGATAAGATCTTGATCAGTTGTGGGGCAGAATACATTTCACATTTCTTAGACTGTTCACAGCCTCTCTATAATTTATGCATGCAAAAGAAAAAGCAAGCGAAGCGAGTGCAAAGCATGCGGAGGTGGGAGGTGGGGTGATGACACTTTAGTCGCCTTTCACCCAATGGGAAATTTCCATTCCTGGAGAAACCGGAAATTCACTTTTTTCCAAAGATGTCTACAGCCCTCTATTTTTCTCAGTCACCGCCCCCTACCCAGTTAAATCTTCCGTTTTGTGCTGGCATCCAGTTCTCTCACAATTATATCCATGCATTCAACAATCAAATAAAAAATAGAGAAAATAGAGGGCTGTGAACAGTCTATATATTTCTTAACGAGCTCTCTTATCCAGGGAAATGTACTTTTTATGGTCATTGATCCATTTGTAAAGCGAGTGGATGTCAAGTCCATTCGATGGATCACTTGAAATTCCAGGGAAACTGAGCAATGATCGGCCATCTCTGAATTCTAAAGTGTCCTCAGCAATTAACTTGTTTAAAATGGTGATGAGGTCTTTTGAATCAGATCTGACAGTGTGTTTCCCTGATCTCTTAATTTTGTGGATGGTTGCATCAAAGTTGTCTACCATTTGTCGGTTAACAAACTGGGATTTACAAACTCTGGTGACTGCCTTCTCTGTCAGATTTCGTCCAAGTTTCCTGATTTCTTCCTTGAGCCCCTTGTTGTCATGTTCCAGGTCTAAGTCCAATGGAACATTGGATCCTTTTCCCTTGACAGACCTATTCCACTGTAGTCTGTATGCTTGGCGTGGTATCAAAAGACTATTGACCTGTAATATATAGTACAGGGCCTCAACGGCATACTTGGTGCTTCCAGAATCCTTCTTGAAGTGGAGAAGAAACATTTTCCAGCACAGTAAATTCCCGTCGCCATCACCTTCACCCACAGCATCAAGAAATTCTGTGAACAAAAGGCCATAGTTCATCAAGCAGCAGTTATAGTTGTAAGAATCATCTTTCTTTCTTTGTTTTGGCTCTGGTGATGTGGTGGTGCTTTAATTAAACGTGACATCTTCGATAACTGGTGGAGGGTTGTGCTGCTGTTCATGGTCTCTTTTTCGTTTCCCATCATGCTTGAAGGTTGCTGGACACCCTGGTGATCTGCACATGAAACGACCTACCGGAGTAACCATTTGCCTTGAATTTATCTGGTCTATTTCATCCTCATCTAGCACAGCACTTATAATGTCAGCAGCTTTGAATCAGCACTTACAAACATGTCTAAGATTGCTTTGGCAACCTTGAACAAATAGAGCCTGCCTAGAATGCTTTGGTTGTCGTTTTCTTCTCGGTTTAAGTGTGGCATTTTCATGGTTACAGGCAAGGCATCCATGGATGACATCCCAAGAATCTTAAGGGCTGCTGCAACCACTCTCCCTTCAAATTCAAGAAGGAAAAATTCCTTGCACTGAGTGTATGCTTCATGGACATAAGCCTTTACATTCCTATGGTTGATGAGATTTCGATCACTGTACATTGTACAGGGCTCACCAGCAGATTTGGGAGAGTACAGATTCTTGAAGATGTTCTAAAAAAGAGGACATTTCTTCTGTTAATTAAACCATAAATGCAACCACAAGGTGCAAAAAAAGTCCCCGAAGTACAGGGTCCTATGAGTGAATCCGAGATGATGAACTCTAAGTAACAAAAATAGATAAAATAAAGGCAAAAGACCAGTCTCTCAGCTCTCCAAACTGCAGGTATTAGAGCATAACCGTTTCTTACTTTTTTATAATCTTAGCAGAGAATTTACATTGCTTTATGTGCCCAGTTATCAAACACCTTGTCTTTCTTCATCAGTGCAGGAAGAAATAACATATCAATGTAGTTATTGTATGCTCATTCAACTGTTGGCTACATAATGTACAGTGCATGAGAATTGTTGCTCAATTGTAAGTACAATAAAGTACATGAGCACAGCACTTTTTTAATGTGTTTATGGAACCAATATCTCAAAGCTGCAAATTTTTATACTTACACTCAAGAACTTCACACCAGCATGCCAGTCTGCAATCCCGAAATGGAAACCCTCCAAGCGATCTAAGGGTGTATAGCCATTGGCCATGGATTCTACAGCATTAACAGCTCTCTCGATTGTCAACTGATCTCCAACAAGACCTTGTTCAGCAACCGTTATTTTGTCTTCCTCGCCAACTGTTGCAACATACTGCTGGCATTGCTCTACGGGCACTTATGGAGCCATAATTTCCAAGTAAACAAGTGTATTGAATTTAATGAAACAATTATTCCATTCACGCTTGTTGGATTTCAGATTTGTTATAGCCAACTCGGCTCTACGTGCCTCGTTAGCTATTTACCATCTCATATCCAAAGCGCGCTCATGGAATAATTGTCAAGTATTCGATTGCTTTGTGGTAAAGTTTATAGAACAACTCTGGAATAGGTTAAAAAAGAAATAGTTTGAAACTGTTAATGGAAAAACTTAAGAGGTCAAAAATTCCGGGACAAGCTTTTGTTGGTTGTGTATTAAACTAACCTCCCTCCAAGTTTTGGCGCTTTAAAATGTCTTTCGAAAGCGACATCAACTCGAGAAATCAGTGCTTGCCGTCTTGGGTTTTATCGTATGTTAAAAAGCACCAAAAGCAAAAAATATGCAAAATTTAATTGCTTGGCACGTAAAGTAGCCTATGGTGTGTGCGTGTATGTGTCGGATTCGGCTGGCATGCTGGATGCAAGTAAAAAAAACACATTCAAATAAGCAATCTACTCCTTTATCAGACTTGATCTCCAGAAAATAGCTGACAAATATGCAGTTATGCAAAAGGAATGGCTAAACAACACGCTACATAGACGGCGTCATATTTAAGTCATAATGACAACCGATCATCGCCGAACTAGTGCCGACATATGTAATAGAAGGTTTCACGTCACTCACGTGACCAGCAGTTATGGAAATTCGGCTGAAAGAAACAGAAGTGTTTGCATAAGAAGGGTTTGAATCCCGCGAGATAAGCTTGGACGAACATGATCGTTATTTCATTGTTTTGGGACACCAATAGTTCCGTTTTGACGTCAGAGAAACACTTCCAACCTGCCCTTATTCGTCCAAGCGAGATTGAAATTGAAATTTTTCGCAAAACTGTCAAAAGTTGACTTCTCAGAACGGTTAGCAATGAAAGTACTTTCATGTTACCTTTGTTCTCCAATGTCCAGCATTGGTAATAGTCTTTTTCTTCCTGTACAACCTCTGTTAATCTATACCGAAGTCCTTTAGGCGTAGTGATAGGGTCGAGATAACTTTTATCCTTCAGCCCAGCTTCGAAGTGCATAATGATGATGCTAGATGTCCTATAAATAGCAGATTAACAATTAAGAAATAGAAAACATGTGCCGTGTTTCTATCGAGTTATAGAAACACGAGTGAAAGTTTGGGAGAACGAGAAATGCTGTGGGAAGACGAGCCGCAGGCGAGTGTTTCCACAGCTTTTTCGAGTTCTCCCAAACTTTCACGAGTGCTTCTATAACTCGATAAGAACACGGAGAACATGTTTTCTATTTCTTTTAGAAAATACCGCAACGAAGAAAAAGAAAAACAACTTGGTTCCTTCGATCATCAAAATGTAAATTCTCTTTGTTCGCGCCATCATTACGTCAACAGCTCGTGCTAGTTCTGTGTTTCTATCGAGTTATAGAAACACGGTTTTTAACCAATCAGCGTGCGTATTTGCTTTGGGTTATTTTCTAAAATTAAATAAGAATCATAATCTGAAAGATTCGAGTAATATTGAAAGGTCGTGGGCGCGTACCTCCCGATTTGGCTGAAATTTTGTATGTAGTCTTGCTTTTATCGCGCAGAATGCAACAACAACAACAACACTTATTACCCATTATTAGAAGTTAGTACAATTTTTTAAAAGAGGGGTTACAAGCTCCCAGAAATAAAAGGAGCTGGTTTAATTAATATAAATTAATGTTTACAGCGTAGGTAAGCTAGTTGTTATTGTTACTGTTATTATTGTTACTTACAGTTCATGGAATATCTCAAGTCTGTCAAATTGCCTATCATCATAAAAATTACAATTTCCTCGATTGTGATTGGTTTAAAAGACTCCTATGTTCCACTACTGCTCTTGCACAAGTTGTTATCGCACCGTTTGTTATCGGATAATTTGTTATTGCAGGGGCGACCTGCACCTTTTACAAGGTTCTATATAATTGGCCAAATGAAACAATAGATAAAGAACACAAACAATACCACTACCCCTACTAACAAAAGTGGTGCAGATTAACAAGAAAGAATGAAAGTCGAGGTTGTAACGAGGTGCAGACTAACTGATATTCAATAGCCAATGAGTAGTGCTGAAATTAATTTGACCAGGCTAATGAGCACGAAAAAGTCAACTGCCGCTATTGCACTGGCCTATTATTTTTTTACATAGTTTTTACGCGGACCATTACAGATTAAAATGTTATACTTTGTTGCTAGTACGTATTTTATGGAAACCACATTTTAACTTGTGCGTTTTAATCTTATAAATCTTCGTGTTTAAATAAAGATTCATCATCATCATCATCTGAAGCATGGTAAACTTACTTTTGAACACGAATTATCGTTTCGTGCTCTTGCCCTCTCCACAAGAGCAGTCAGCTTTGATGGTTGCTCTCTATCGTAGAGATTAAATTTTTCCACGGACCTTATAAGCAAAACGTCATTGGTTCTGGTAGCAAAAAGCAGGAAAGTGTATTATAATCAAATCTAAATCAATGAATTCAAGTTGCACTATAAAACTATACATATTATTATGCACCAATAAACAATACGGTGTAAACTGTTCAAAACATCGAACAGTCTTGTGGCATTTTCTTTTGCTTTGAAGCAATTGATCACCTGACCGATGACAGACTGTCACAAAGGGGAGAAACAATCTTAATCAAACCACGGACTACCTGTTAAGATGCTGACAGTTTTAATCAGGGACGGACTGGGAGTTGTGTGCAATTTGCTGGGACATTTATAACTTACAGTTGTTTGGATTCAACGGGCGTACCATTTCTGAACACTAAACCTAACATAAAATAGGTGGCCTGGTAAAGAGGAATTAACGATATAAACCCCGCCACCACTGGATGACTCTCAATACTTATTGTTACTCAATGAGCAATTAACTAATGTTGCCTCGCGTTTTTTGTTCTAAAGCCATCATTTCCATCATGTTGACTTTGGCGTGTAAGAGTGCAGACAATAGAAAACCAACTACCGTCGACTTGTTAACTAGTCTTGCAAAAACAATGCACATCAAGCAAAAACTTTCTTATTACTCAAAAACAGATTGACCAGTATACTTACAGCAACTTTGATTTATGGCAGGAACACTGAGTGCATCTCAAGGTGAGCTGATAGTCTTTCTTAGTTTTGTGTGATAACTCGCTGATCTCTATTAAAGTCTTCAAAAGAGTAACAGGTTGGTAAAATATATCCATATTCACTTGTTTCTCTAACACATTACTATTCGAAGCCAAAAGAAGCAAGGCGTCGCGTTTGAAAGTCAGTCATGCACGGCAGTTTTGGTCACGTCAGCTGATGGAGAATGTTGTTATTGATTGAACTCAGTAATTAGTCTCTTCAAAAACGAACGAGCTACACGATCGACATGGGATAATTCCACATTAAAGGCTGTATTATGTGTCACCAGAGTTAAGGTGCTCTCTATGAACTCCACATCGCTGCTGTGTTTTCCCAGATCAGCATTCCTTTCTCCCCCTGCAAAGATAATACATATTTTGTGTGAATGGCTAGGAATACAATTGCAGGCTATATGTTTGGGACTAGGGTCAATCTCTTTCCCAGAACCGCATTTCTTAGGAGTACCATTTATGTGTGCTTGTGCACAATGTGCACAATTGTATTCATCAGCGAATTTTGTTTAGTATATTTTGGCCTCCAACAAGACTCGCTTAATAGTTCAAGGTTGTTTCTTTGTTAGACTGAAAATCTGAAAAGTTATCAAAACACTGCGGTTAATTTGATTGTTTATTCTGCGGTCCGGCGTATAACTCGAAAACTGGAAATGCTGACTTTATCTAGAAATTTTAATCGCAATATTCCACGAGCCAGGCATTAGGGTTTTATAATAAACACCACTATATGACAAGGAAACATGGGCATCTAGAAAAATTCTCCGCCTGGACGTTTACCAAACGAGAACAGGCTAAAACGGAAAGTACATCTGTCCCTAACGTTTTAAACGGAAATTTGTTTTTATTAATAAATGGTTGGAACCCTGCCAACGCAATTCGTGTAAAACCGTTTGTCAAAATGCTCTGCACGTTTCACCGCTGTATTCGTTGCCTGTCAAGTGAAGACTCGCTCAAGGTTTGGAAACAGTGATAATATAATTAGGAAATATCAGTAGGTTCTGTCTCAGGCTATGTCCGTTGGTTGGTTTTGTTGTAAGAGAAATGCACCTTGCAACGTAACGGTGATTGTTTTTAAGATAGTCAACCAGCCTTTCAGAGTCAGCCAGTCGCTATAAGTAATTTGTACTGATATAAATCAACGCATTGAGCGAACTAACTATTGACATAATCGTTTGTTTCGTGTCGTACGTTGGCGTTCAGTAGTTAGTCAGGGTTCCACCAGAAAAAAAAATTACTGAAAAACTAAGTCGTGCTATCGATTTGGAGAAATCTATTCTTTATATAAAAAAGCCCAACTACAGTGATATTAACGTATTAAGCACCGACTGTTTTGCAGACGTGGCGAAAAGATCTTAAGAAAAAATAGGTCCGCGATGCGTACATGTGTGGCTTACGATTTTTAACAGTATAATTGGAATTCTGTAGTTTTTCCTTTATGTAGATTCGGTTACAATACAATTGATTCACCTACACGATTGGTAGATGTTTAGGTAACATTGAAGACAATAACATCACAGTATTTCACTGTTTCCAAGCTATTATGTTGTTTTCAGCAACGCAACTGACGCAGTGCCCGAGTTTTTTTTAGAAACCTACCCCCCCCCCCCTCCCCCAATAAGTATAGCTTGCCATCCAAGTACTCGGGTGCAGTTTTCAGTTGCTATAGGCCGGGGTCGCACTTACGCTTCTGGTGTTTACATTGGACATAAAATCTGTCATCGCTTGCTTACTACAAGTGCGACCCTTTTGTCGCGATCAGATTTTGTTTTTCTTCT